>JAUMHI010000252.1:3995216-4012855 GCA_032359435.1 Enteromius unitaeniatus | reverse complement strand
AAAAAAGATTCGTTCATTTTGCTGAACGAGACTCAAAGGTCCGAGTCGGTAAAATGATCCGAACTTCCCATCACTACAAGAATCACTGCTTTTTGAGATTTTCTGTTTTGACCGCTAGGGGGCAGTAGAGATGTTATCTTCCAATTACCGTGGGTGACTGGATCTCTGTCGATCAGTACCAGCTATCTATAAACAATGCACCAAACCATTAGCAGGTCATTAGGAAAGAAAACTACATTTTTCTTGCAGTGACATGTTTAGTATTAGCTTAGAAGTGCTGATGTCAGTTTAGTCTGCTTTATTTCACTGGTAAAGAAACGTATGACATCCAAGTATTACAATAGAAAGCAAGTCAACATGAAGGCAATCTTTCAGCCTTGTGAATCATTTTAGTTACAGTAATGTAGATTTTAAATCAGTCTATTCAGTTCATTTAAGACTTACTCTCTCATAAAACTACGCAAGAGCAATTTACATTGTTTGTTGGAGATGAATGACCTGCCTGTGCTGTTTGATATTTTTGGACATAGGTTTCTCCCAGCAATCAGCTGAGGTCACGGGTTGTTATCTCTGGTGTTTTTGTTCAAGTGTGTGAGGTCATGCTTGTTTCCAGACATCGCTGTAATCAATCTTTCCCCAAAAGCCCATTAAGCAGAATCAGTGGTTAACACTAAAGACTGGAACTGTGCTCCGGTGAATGGGGAAATGGGAGCAATCAGACATTTGTTAGACTGATTTCCTAATGGGACACGCTGATGTACATTCAAGTGGTGCGCACTTAACTCCTGCTCTCTAACCTCAATGTTGAGGCCCAACGTTTTATTGGGTGTGTCAAATCTTGGCCGACTGGAACATATTGCGCTTATGCAGTCTTTTTGGTTGCTGTAGAAATACAGAAGCACAAAAATTCTAATTCAGATAAAAGTCATTTGATTATCTTAAAATCTGTGCCTTGTAATTCGGGCTTCTTTTCCAGAAAAAAAAAGTTTAAACTCTTAGGAGAAGAACATGAAGAAGTTACCTTTGGTGGGGATTTTTGTGAATTTTCTTTTTATTATTTTTAGAAAAGAAACAAACAAACTGTTGGATATTTTTGATAATGCTCGCAGTTAAGAAGCAGAGTGATTGAAATGCTTGCATAAAGACACCACAAGGTGGCGCTACACATAAACACAGGCCTGCTGTAAGTCCACTGAACTTCCATATCTGAGTCACTTGACTTCAGATCAAGTAGATATCCTTTAATCACACGCCAACACTGCTTTGAAATGAACTCACAAAGTGTTCTTTATATATTTGTTGGCTGCGTTTTTGTTTTTGTGCCTTTCATACATTTGGTTGTGTTTTTCAACCAGTATTAAATCTCCCTGTGGATCGGAGGCAGATAGTGACCTCATCAGAGTGATAGTGCTCCGGGAAATAACATCAGTCAGCAGGGGTCATTACCTTCAGCCTTGAGAGGACTGTCTGTAAGTTAAGTCACTACCATTATAATAACCATAGTATTATATATTTGATATTACATTATTAAGTGTATGTGTGCATTTTTTATATTACCTTTTATATTTACATTATTATTTCTTTATTACATAATTATGCTTTTATTTAAAAAATATTTGGGTCTGTCTGCTAGTAATGCTTACTAATTACACACACACACGTACTGAAAGAAGTGTATAAATTAATGAAAAGTGAATCCAATGTATATTAACATCAACTTAGCATTATTATCTCTCATATCTCTATTGTAAATTAATTAATAAATAATATTTATGCCATACAAATGGCAAATTATGAAAGATTAAATGTAAAGTTGAAATTTTAAAATGATAGAAAATGAATTTAAATTGTAGTAATATTTTACAATATATGTGGGACTTCTTTCAAAATCACTCCAAACATTTGAACAGTATTATGTGTGTATGCATATAATGCATATATCATCAACTCATAGATAAAAACTCATTATTAAAAAAAAGGTAACTATTTATTTATTGTTTTCTTAAAATCCTGTACCAGGAAACAAGCTTGCATGATCAAGTTTAGTCAATGAAAAATAAGCTTAGTCAACTTATAATATTAAATTATATTAAACTACAACTTAGATATATTAGTTGACTAAGCTAAACATTTTAAGGCAGTGAGGTAACACATTATACTTTTACAGTAGAAAATTCATATAAATTATAGTATCATTTCACAATATTTCTTGGCTCCAATTTGTTATTTTATAATTATAATGTGCGTGTGCAGTAAAGTCATCATCTTTACAATAAATGCTGAATAGATAATTAATTTTAAAATAATTCATCAAAAATAATTTTCTTTTGGGGCTGCATGTAAGAATCTGTTAAATAGATATTGTACAGTGTGTGTCTCTTTCTAAAGCCTAATTACTATCTGTGTCATTTCCTCCTTGTATTTGTCCATTCTATTACTTTCACTCTCGCTGCAGACTGAGGCCCACTTCTCCATTTATATTCCCTCTTCTTTATTCCACCTGGAATGGAGTCCAGATGTTGTTCGGGGAGAGGGAGATACTGCTTGCTCGGCGATATGAACTCGAAAAGAAAAGCAATGGGGGAACAGGAGGGAGTTCGCCAAAGTGAACGCGAGAATGTTGGAAGGACATAAAAGTTTGTCTGGATGCCATTAAGTACAATTTGATGTAATGTGCAGTTTGGGACGTGACATTTTAAATGGAAACTGCGTACCAGATGAGTAGGGTTTGGGGGTCTTGGTGGTGGGGAGGGAACGTGCTCCAAACCTTATTTAAAGTGCAGGATAAACAGACCTGGGTTGGAGGCGCCGTGGCGCACGTTTGCCCGTTTCCGGAAGCAATCGGATTTGTCTTTCCCGCAGGCCCTCGTTTCCAGCGCCGTATCCAGTAAAGCAATAACAAACGTGGGTTTGCACCATTTTAGGCAGAACACAGTGCCCTTTTGTGCGAGCAGGCAGAGCTCACACGTCTGAACCTGTGGCACGGGACATGGACGTCAACCTCAATTCAAAACCTCTATCCGTTTGCTGCACAGTTTTTTCAAAACGTGGCCGCGGCCTGTTTTTTTAAGCCAGGGCTACGGTTTCCTATTTCTACGCTTCTTGTATATCAAAAGGGGTCGGTTTTAAAATTAAAAGTTGCCATTTTAAAATCAAACAACACTCTGCTGGAAGCACAAGCTGACTCGCAGTACAGTATGAGTATCAAAGACCTGAGGAAATTAAGTCTCGTGTGTGTTGGGAATTTTACAGCGTGGCCCATAAACATCTCAGCGGTCCATATCTGGTTCCCTTTCCTCCTCTTTTTGAAACGTTTAAACGTTTATGCTGACGAGAGTATTTTTTTCCCTTTATAGCAAATGCCTGATAAGAAGAACAAGACACACATTGTTTTTATAATAAAGACAAACAGAATTTGCAAAAACTTTGGGGCCTTCAAAATAAGCCTTAATCCTTCAGATTCCTTCTCTGTGGTTTTCTTTTGGTTCGTCTGAAGGTTAACCTCAGCCAGTCTGTGTATACTGCATGACACATGGCCATCATCCACACATTTTGTCTTAGTGGGATCCAAGCGTTAAAATGTAATTGCCTGCCGCTCTTTTTTTGGCTCAGTTTTGGAGTTTGTTAAAGAACTGGAGCGTTTAAACCTATTTTTATAAATTCGTAGTCCAGCAGTTGAGTAAACAGTAAGTAGTAAGCGAAGATATAATTTAGAAAAAAAGCAGATGACTTTATCAATGATTCCAAATAGGTTTGTTTGGTTCAGTATGCTATCACATGGTTACAATACTGTAATAACACAGTAATAGGCACTCTGTAAGGCTCTGCTATAGTGTGGTTTTCATTTCCTCGGCTGTGCATTTACGAAGTGTTGACACAGCTGTAAGAGCAAGTCAAATACTGATTTCGCTGGAGAAATGCATAGATTGTGAAAGCGTCCTACAAGTCAGCAGTTCTGTTGTGTTTGTTTTGTCAGAACCATGAGAAACAAAGTAAGAGGCAACTGTATATCTATCATTCTTGATGATCTGTTTCCTGGATGTATTAAATTTCTCCTCTTTGGTTCTCAGACCCCATGCGCTCTGTACACATCGCAGCCAAAGCCTCGTTCAGGCTCCTATGGTCCAGTCGCACGCAAAGATCCAAGGAGGCGCCGACAGCCGCAAGGACTGACCAGCTGGGTCATAGTGCCTGATATGTAGACTGCGTTAATGACATGACTAATGCCAAGTCCAAACAGATATCTATTAGTAATAGAAAGAGAGGTTTTGTGGCTATTAAAGAACCAAATGCTGCTTTTTCCAGAGGGATTCTTACACTAGACATTCCTCTCATGTTGGTCATATAATTAAAACCTTTTCAGAGATGCTCTGGTTTTACGTTAGTTATCCATTGTCATCTGATCTACTACAGTGCTATTAAAATAACATAAAAATTCACATTTAAAATGGATTTATTTATTTATTTTGATATAATGAAAATTGTAATAATCTGCCAATGATTAACCTTTGTTTTTTTGAGGGTAGTTGTCTAATACACCTGGCATTGTATATTACAAATATTTTTATCAACTTGGTAAATGAAGAAATGTATATGTTTCTCAAAATATTGAGACAGATTAATATATATATATACACACAACACACAAAGTTTGTAATGTTTTAAAAAAAGTTACTTGTGCTCTTTGAGATTGCTTTATTTGATGAAAAACACAGAAAAAACATTGTGAAATACTATTGCAATTTAAAATGAGGTTTTTCTTTTTCAATATACTTGAAATTATTATTTATCCAAAGTTGAGTTTTCATCAGCTATTAGGTCTTTATGATCCATATATGTATCAGTGGTGCTATTACTTTACCATGAGTGAATAAATAGCAAAAATATCAACATGAAATATATGCTTTATTAATGTAAATGCACACACACTGTTCACTGTGTTACGCTTATTAATCAGACTAGCGCAATCTGGATACTTTATTGTAAAATGTTAGTGTTACCATAAATAGACTGATATTGGTGGCGTTAAATCGGCTGCGCTAGGACCGCGCGGCTCCGGGAGAGGAATGTGCGCACTGAGGCTGGAGCTGTATGTGAGTGTGACAGGATGGCAGAGGAAAAGCGCCAGAGTCCTGGAATTAAGATCGGGACCGTTATTCAAAGTCAGATTGCGACTGACACCACACGGACCCCGGAGCGCACCGGAGCCGCAGCGCGACTGGAACTTTTTTGACAAATCAAATTGCATTCTTCTGTGAAATACTCCTGGAAAAAGTATGGAAAACTGCCGCTTTGAAGAATCGTAATTGCGGTGCGCTCAAAAGCACAAGGGTAACTTCACTTTCTTTTAGAAAGGCGACAAAAAAAGTGACATTTCTGCGCGTCGCTCTTTTGCGCTCGTCACATGCGTAAAGTTTTTTTTTTTAAGTGCTCTTTCGATTTTATCTGGGACGTGGAGGAAAGAAAATGCATGATGGAAATATGACATGATGGATATATTTTACCGCATCGGTGACAGGAGTCCTGTCATGTTTTAACAGAAGAGAGAGTGTTGCAGTCTAACGTGGTGATCTATCCATTCATACTTGGAAAGGAATAACTGTGTTTCTCAGCACTGATACTGAAAGTTATTATCAGCCAGAAAAGCTTGTGCCCTGGTGTCATGGGCTGACCTGGGACCGCGCAGTTAATAGTGTGGGGGACAATGTCGGGACCCTGCGTCCGCGTCCCGTTTTGGGTTCGTGTGTTTCTCCTGCTTCTGCTTCACAGAGTCTCAGCAGGCTGTCCGGAGATCCTTTCCATTGGCTGCAGCTGCCCAGAGGAACGCGGTAAAGCTCACACTGCGCCCGGGTCGCGGAGGAAAGTGAGCTGCGTCGCGAAGGAGCTGACTGAAACGCCCGAAGTCAGTCTGCTTCCCAACAGGACCGTCTCTCTGTGAGTATTTCATTCATTTGCTCTCACTTTGTCAATGATACAGCATAAGTATTTCATGACAACAACAAATTGGCAACTTTTACCAAGTCAATATATTTATATTAAGCTCGTGTTTGTATAACATTTGTGACCCAAATCAGTTGTGCAGAAAATTTGTAAGGGATGTGGGATGTGTGTTGTTGTTTGAGAATGGCTAAATGTAGCTAAAATTCTCCAAAACACAAGTTCCAAGTAATTCATTTCAAACTATTCTTTGAAGATGCAGGACTTTAGCAAATGAGATCGTGTGAATGATTGATAGCTCAGTGATTTACAGTGATATGGCGTTGATTAAGCAGTGTATGTCTTGCATCTGCCATGAAATCAAATTGTGACAGCAATGGTCGGCATGAAGATGCAAACTGGCATTACAAGACTGATAAAGACTACGTTCTGACCCTTTTTAGTGTCTACAAGATCTTAATATACAGCAGCTTTGAGCAGCTGTCAAAATGTAACTCTATATGAGGAGTCCATTTCTCTTAGCAACTCATTAATGCAAATATGTCATTTTTTTTGGATATAACCAACATTTACAGTAAAATTAACATTCTTACAATAAAAATGACTTTTATTCAGACATTTAGAGTAGTATTTGCTGGTTGGGGACAGTTGTAGCCCTTATTAAAGATGAACAGAATTTTAAAAAATGATTAAACCACTGTACTGTCAGATTAGAACACAATAGGTTGCTGTAATGCATTCATATTGCAGTGATTCTATTATTTGATGAAATAATTGCATTCATATGATATGCATTTCAAGCCTAGTTTAACAGTTGGCCAAACTCACAGCCATAATGCAATATTTTATGGTAACTACCGTACCAAGAACAGAGTGTCTGCCATTAGGCGCTGTTACAACTTTAAAAAAAAAAGTAAATTCTGATTGAATTCAAAGGCATTGGAACCTTAGACACAGAAAAATATCTTTGAATATCTCACAAAGAGGAACGATCACACACTAATACTAGACAAATTGTTTACACACCAGCTCATTGCTCCTTTACATGCATTTTCCTTCAGCAAAAGATGAGAGATGAGGTGAGAATTATGAGCAGACTGAAGCATTGAAGAGAAGCTTGTTGCAGAACTCAGTGCTGATGTATCGTTGAAGCCCTGTCATTTTACACATGCCTTTCATCCAAAATGTGCTTCTAGTATGCCTCCCTCCCACCCCATCCACGCACAAGCACACACACACATCCTCAAGCTTTTAGCTGACTTGGCCATGCTAAAGAAGAATAAAAAGAAGCACCCCCCCCCCCCATATCTGTGCACTTTAATGGCCGTCTGTCTCCTTCCTTTCCCAGTGCTGTAATATCCCAGTCTCTTCATAATGGACCATATTCGTGTTGTCTGCGCAGGAAGGAAGCTAAACCCACTCTAAAGTGTGTCTGTATCGTGTTATGACCTATTGTGTTATTACCTGTTAGTCTTGATGACTATTATAGTTCTTGAGAGCTGGTCTGTGGGTGTTTGGGCGCCCGTACAAAATACTTGTCGGACAAAGTATGTGCTTAATCCCGGTGTGAGACAAGGGAGATCAGTCTAGAGCTACGTGTATTTGTTTTGGTGAGGGGATCGCTATTTTTCGTCTGTTTCTTGACATGGACGCCCGTGCAACCGTCCAAACGTCTTTGGTAGTATCCGGCTGAAAATTGGTGCGGAAAAGCAAGAATTAAACACTCGCCTCGTCTCAGAACTCCTGCCTTCCCGTGATGCCCTTCTGCTCCCCTTCCCAGCGGGAGCAGAATTCGCCTGCACATGGCTGTCGTAAAAACATAAACATTAAAAGCACTCGAAACGCCGCGAACAAGCCCAGGAGAGGAGTATGCAGCCAGAGGATTGGTCCCCTTGGAGGAGGAGGCCCGGGGTAGCCAGGACTCCATTTAAAGAGGCTAGTGGTTCTGCTTAATAAGCGCTCACATCTGCTCAACACATTGCCTCTGCAAAACCAGAGGAAATGGACTGAAAAAAAGATAGGAAGGGGGCAAAAGTAGGCTGGGTGGCAGACAACGGAGGCAGTTTGAGACAAGCTCACATGAGCCTTTGCACCTCTTAACATGGTTTATTTGTTTTCCAAACATGTGGAAAGCACACCGTGTGGCACTTTTATGAGGCTTTGTGTGTTACATGTAAAGTATTCGTAGTCTCCTGCCCCCCAAAGAGAAAATGAGCAACGGTTAATGAAAATGCTGCGCTCAGCACTAGTTTAGTTGGTGTATTTTTTTCAGTCTGTTTCTCAGGATTTGCCTTTTTAAATGGAGAATGTTGCATTAATGCTGTTGTTTTCAAGGACGTTTCTTGGGATTGTCCAGGTGCACTCTGGGATACATCATCTGTCTCTTTCTCACTCAACTCTCCTGCTGCTCTCTAACTCATCAGGATAAAATGTGGAATGTTGGTATAAAAAAGTTCTAGTAGAGATGATCGGTGCCACTAAGAGGAAATTCAGTTCACTTGGTGGCCATCTTGGCAGCTTTATCTGCTTGAATGGCTTGAACTGTTTGTTAAGATTTCATATTTCAAATCAGAAATCAAATCTGACAGTAATGGTGGCATAAATTTAGCAAATCACACAAAAATGACTGAGATTTCTAAACTTGCTTCAATTCAACCATGTAATATGTATGGTATTATGAGCACTTCCTAATTAGTTTTTTTTCTCTGTATGACTAGTTGCTTGCTGTTTTTTCCACTTGTAAGTCACTTTGGATAAAAGCGTCTGCTAAATGAATAAATGTAAATGTGATATAAAGCCATTTTTTGGGTATTTTTTGCAAGCTAAAATTGGCAAACAAGTTAGCATTTCTTTAGCATGCTTTTTGTTGCCAACAAGTGGCTAAATTGGACTACAGAGGTTGTCTGAGACAGTAAAGCCATCTAGTCACTAGCATTTTGGGGAAAGTTACTTTTAAAAGTAAGGCTTTGCAATATTGCGTTACTTAAAAAGTAACTAATTTAGTTACTTTTCATGGAAAGTAATCATTTACGGTTTTTGTAACCTAGGCTGGGATTCCTTATTTATTTTTAATAAAAGAAAACCCAAAGGTAATATTTTTGGCAAGTGTAAAAGCACGTTCACACCAAGAGTGAAATCAATAAGCCTCACACTAAAGGTGTGACTTCAAATTTTTACTTTTGGTGCTTGTGTTAATGATTCAGAATTTATCAAACTTTTTAAGGCTGTCGTTATGAACAATGCATGTCAGAGTAAGGGAACTAGTGTATTCCAACAAAAATATTAAATCACTGCAGCACCCTATTAGAAATACTACAGAGTCATTTCATGATGTACTATTGATGTACATGTCATCTGAACAATGCCAGGCTGGATTAAATGTTTTTCCAACTTGTTTGTGACAGCAGCATATTAAGAATTACATTTTATCTTTTTCTTTTTTCTTTTTGTTTGTGTCTTTCACCTTAGGCAGTCTACAATTGTACTCTAACCGTAAATAAGTGATCGGTGTTCTGTGATCTGACCAACTCCAGCTAAACAGGCAGGCCTTAAGAGGTCAGAATGTGATTTCTGGGGTCAGTCATTTTAGTAAAGGTTATCTCCTGGGCCAGCTGCAAGCCTGCAACACAACATCTGGCATTCCTCAGCTGATTAGGTTAGATAAGCAGATGGCATCCCTTAATCTGATTGGTGGAGATGGAAAATGTGGGGAGTGACCTCAGTAATTACCCAAAATTGTATTCTCCTTCCTTATTGTTCATCCTTTGAACGTAGCCTGAATGAGTCAGTGTATAGTGGCGGTGCAGATTATCCACTTAAAATCCTACTTTACCAATATACACTATCATTTAAATGTTTGGAATCAGTAATAATTTTAATGTGTTTTGAAGAAGTGTTTCATGATCACCCAGGTTGCACTTGATTAGAAACAGTAATATTGTGGAATATTATGATAAGTTTTTAAAGTATATTTTAAACTGTAATTTATTCCTGTGATGCAAAGATTAATTCATCAGCAAATTACCTCAGTCTTCAGTGTCACTTTTATTCAGCAAGGATATGTAGTTAAAATTATTCATGTTTAATCTTCAATAAATGTTAATCTTTTTAACATTTTATTCATCATAGAATTCCGAAAAACATTTCACAGATAAATAAAAAAGAAAGAAAAAATGTAATGCAGCACAACTGTTTCCAAAATAGATCATAAATCTGCATATTAGACTGATTTCTAAATGGTCATGTGACACTGAAGAGTTAATTAATGGCTGATGAAAAGTCAGCTTTGCAACCATAATATTACTATTTTTACTTTTACTCAAATTAAGCAGCTTTAATGTGTATAAAACACTTCTTAACAACAACAACAACAACAACAAAACATTAAAAACCTTACAGTTACCTTTGAACAGTTTATCCCTTGGAAAAAATGCATATGCTGGTTAGTTATTTTTTTGAAGCAAGCTTTTGCGTTAAGCTGGTCCTTTTCTTCTCACGAGCTGGTTTGAGCTGGTCATGTGCTGGTCCTGCTCCTGCTCAGGACGAGCTTAGGACAAGCTCAAACCAGTAGCCATGCTTCAAAACATACCTAACAATGATTTTTCAACAGGGTTTTTTTTTTGCATCTACTTATCTTCTGATTCCTTTATTTTTTGGGGGGGCCTTTTTGCCATTGACAGTATTACAGAGAGCACAACAAATGCTAATAAGAAGACTTAGGACACAGCATCAGGACACAGCACGAGCTGGATTGAAACTTAGCGCCTCGCATCTCAATGTGTCGGAGCATGTGTGCTAACCGCTAGGCCACGGCTCCGACCCATTCTTCTGTTTCTTTACTCCCCACGCTTCCCCTCTGGCCTTCTTTCAGCTAAATTCAAAACTGTAAATCACCCGAAGTGCTCTGTTAAGAGCAGGAGAGATGCGGTTTGTTCGGCGAGAGCGTTTGATTGGCTGCTTCTAGTTGTTTGTCAAGCAGCTCGGCAGAGGATTTGTGGCTACACCTTCATATTAGAGTTTAACTGCTTTGACCTCTGCGGGTAACTGATCCGTGTGCGTGTGCGCGTTTGTGTTGTTTGATGCCGTTCCACACGTCAGCCTTCTCCAGGTTTCCATTACATCCCAAATTACTCATAAATCCTCTCTGCATTAGCGTATACCGTTGGCATATACAAGTCATTTGGTGCTACTTTGTGGTATAAAGCCCAATATATTTACCATAAACTACCATTTTTCCACTTTCTCCCCCTCTCTGCGCAAACGCACCCTCTCTTTCCTCTCGCTCTCTCTTTCTCCACCCCTCTATCATGAGTTCATCCATACACAGTGAGTCTGAACCTAAATATTTAGCTGTCCTGGTAGGAAACTGCCATGCCTAAACTCTTTCCAGATGTGGGGGAGAGCAGTGCGCTGTTTAGAGCTAATTATGTGCGGCTGCACAGTGACTGAGTTGATAGAGGGGGAGGGAGACTGAGGGAGAGAGAGAGAAAGAAGGGAGAGAGAGGAGGTAAAGAAGTGGAAAGTGTGAAATAGAGGTAGAGATCAAGGAAAGGACAGAAGACGAGAGAATGAAATGGAGTCGAGGGGGTGAAGGAGAGCAATTTTAGTTGGATGTTTGTTTATCTGTTGAGCAGGAATGAGATGGGAAAGAGTGAGAGAGTGTAATGAGAGTCGGGACAGTCTGTGGTATTGCTTCATGAGAGTAGAAATGTGCATGTTTATACATCAAAAAGTTTGGAATAATTATAATTTTTTTTGAATGCTCTTATAAACATTAGTTTGATTAAAATACAGTAATATTGTGAAACATTGTTACTATTGTAAATTACTGTTTTCTATTGTGTGTGTTTTAAAACGCAATTTCTTGCTGTGATGGCAAAGCTGAATTTTTACTGAAGTCTGCAGTGTCACATGATGCTTCAGTAATCATTCTGAAATGCTTATCATTATTTGCGCTCAGTAATTAATAACGGTTCTTATCATCAGTAGCCTTTGTTGCTTCATATTTTTTATGGAAACCATGTTTTCTTTTCAGGATTTCTTTGAATAGAAAGTAAAAAACGGTATTGATTGATTGACTTATATTGAACAAAATATAAGTTTACTTTATTGATCAGTTTATTGCATGCATGCCTAAAGTATTATTCTCTTATTGTAAAAAGAAAACAAACAAAAAAACTGAATGCTTATCATAGTTTCCACAAAAATATCAAGCAACATAAATGTTTTTAACATTGATAATGATAAGAAATTATTTTTGAGTAGCAAATGATCATATAAGAATAATATATGATAACGTAAGTAGCTTTTCAGGTCCATCTTTGTGGATTAAAACATGTTCTTGGCATTCCGTTATAGGTTCTTGACATTCTGCAACAGGAAATCAAAATGTTTTTTTATTTCTGTTCAAAATGTAATCATTTTTACTTCTTCTGAAGCATATTTTGTGTTCCGCTGGTGTCACACAAGCAACTCAAGCTTATGGATCAATTCTCACAGTTATCTACTGCCTTTGTCTTAATCAAATTCTAATTTACTGCTTATTAAATAAGTAAGGCAATTGTTAAGTTTAGCTATGTGAATTTAGGATCTAAAATAAATTCATGCAGAATAAGTCATTAATACGTGCTTCATAAATATTAATAAACCACCAATGTTCTAGTACTATGCATGATATAGGCAACTAGTTAACAGTGAGGATTGCTCCTTAAAGTAAAGTTTTACCAATTAAGCAATAATCTCTGCATAGATGTCATTCCCACAGACTGTCTACACCATGTCCAGTGAACATCTGATGCATGTTGCACACTGTGAACTTACTTTTGCTTCTTTATCAGCTGCATGTCCTCTCGCATCTATAATGGTAGATCAAGTAAAGTAACCCACTGAAAAGATAACATTCTGTAACTTATTAATAGTTAGCATGGTAGTTGTTAAGTTTGGGTAATGGGTAGGATTAGGGATGTAGAATATGGCTTTAATATGTGCTTAATTTCTACTAATAAACGTTCTAGTAATAAGCAACTAAATTAGAAACCTTGAAATAAAGTGTCATTCAATTATGTGCATTTGATTGGACAAATCTGAGTACACGCCCCGGCAAACAAGACGAGTCATGAATATTTTTGGTTTGTTTTCCCTGTAAAAGAAAAAGAAAAGGCCTGTAATTTTTCAAACACTTACTACTGAAAGATAATTGTTTTTTAATAAATGTTTTCTAGTATTACACTAAAAACCTCAATGTTAACACTTCTTTTAAAACTGTTCAGTCCTTATAATTAATAATATAATAAGTGTTTATTCCACAGACCAGTTCAGCGGTCAAGGATTACTCTTTTCAGTATTGATGGGCACAAGTGTTTTTGTCACAGAGGTGTTTTGCTGGAAGTTCAGTGCACTCATTTCTTTAAATTTAGCTGACGCTAATCACTCCCAAACGGCCAAAGAGCACACATTGTGTTGCTTTCCATCTTTAACCGTAAAACTGTGCTAACGTTTTGACAGTTACGCACCATATAGCGATTTCTTGACTCTGTGTTGATCCACTGACTCAACAATCGTAAAATCAATGTTTGTTCAATGTCGTATCAGCATTCTCTCGCTCAGAATCAAGGCCACGCTTGTGTGTTTTCAAAGGCTGTAAGAATGTGGGTGTGAGCTGAATCGGCTGTCGTTTATGTGTGTGTGAGTGTTTAGAAAGCTGTTTTGGGATGCCAACGATTCCAACTTCATTGGTGACCTTGATCCGAAGACCCCCTCAGACAGCTGCAGCGAGTATGTGTGCATCTGTCCGCCTGTGTCTATTTTTCCAGCACTGACATGATGAACTTTGGAAAACGGGAACTTTATTGTGTTGTGCAATCATAACTCAGCATCTGTATGGATGTATGCACGCGGTTCTCCTTCAGGTCAGAGAGTGACGAGAGGGGAGTGTGTTTTGAGAAACCTTCCTGACAGACATCCGGGGAATTGTGTGGAGGGGCGTTCTCGAAACGTCGGCATTCCAGGAGGGTTTATTTTTGTGGGAAACAGCGACGAGAGTAGAGGAGGGGAAGGGAGGGAAAGACTGCACGTGTTCTGAGATGGGGCGGCGGTCCGCAATAAATCAGAAAAGCAAACAAAAAACCCAGACACTGGATACCGTGAGCCTAACCCATCACACCTGCCCCTGCCACACACGCTTTGACCTCTGACCTCCATCCCCAACGTCTAGGTAGAAGCCGGTGCTCTTTCTGAGGAAGAACTTTCTCTGTGAAATTATTAAGCGGTTATGTGTGTCGTGCTTATTTGTGTGACCGCTTTGGATGGGAATTTGCGGACGAAAAATCTCCCAGCAGTGTTGTGTTCGGCTGAGAGCGAGCGAGAGGGAGATGCTTCTCCTGGTGCACAGCGGGAATCTCTGTTTGGATAGTTTTTCCTTTCACTCTATTTGTCTTAACTGACTCCAAGAGGGGTTGAACTCTCACTCTCTCTATCTACTTCTTCCTCCTTCCCTGTCCACAGACTCTCATTCTAATCTCATTTCTTTCTTTAGTCATCTTTGTATATCTATATCTACAGCTGTCTCCTCTAATGGTGGCTTGTATCTCATGGATGTGTGTTCATGTATTTGGATTTAGATTTGATTTCTTCTCATTAACATGAATCTTTTGACTCTGTTGATTCATTCAGTGGCCCTTTCTGCAGGTGACATTGTTATTCCAGTCAAAGTGACAAATGTGCTTCATTATTTACTGTTACGTTACAGTGAATTATTGTTCAAATAACAATAAATGCAGTTAGCTAGCTAAACTGAGAATGCTTTTGTCTCACTTAAAAGGGTTACTCCAAAATGAAAATGTTAAAGATATTTTAAGATCTTTTGGATGAAAACTGGGAGGTTTGTGACTGTCCCATGAACTTCCATGTAAATAAAACTATCAAGCTCTAGAAAAGTATTTTGCAAGTTAATATTACGAATTAAAAATACACCCAATGGAAACTTCGCGAAAACTCCCATATATCGCAAAAAAGTTTTTACGCTCACATAAGGTGGTTTTTCAGGCGGTTCGAAAAGGAATATTTCGCAAAACTGCAATGGAATTTGTTTTTTTGCATTTGCATGTAACCTCCAAGAAACACTTAATACACATTTGTTCTTGAGTTTAAGGGGCTTTCCATGCAATTAATGCTCAAGACAGTGCAGTGCTATTTGGCTCTGATACGGCCACTGAAGCTGTTTGCGGCCACTCGGTTGATGCTTGTGTTTATTCCAGCTTCGTCGCACATTTTTCTGAAGTAGCTCTCCATGCTGCTTCTGTAAAGATTGATGCATACGCCTCCTTTGTATAAATATATCCAAAATAGGTCAAATCACACTAAAATTCGTTTCTATGACTTATCGCGAGAGGCAAAAGGTTACATTTTATTTGCATAACATTGTTTAATGGAAGCATTTCATTTCACAATTTTTATCATCATTTATCAGATATTGCTAGTTTAGCGCAATTCTGTAATTGAAACGCGGCTATTGTCAGAATAATCCATCTCCATAGGCTAGCGTCATCCAAAAAAAAAAAAAGATTTGCTCGTAAACAAAACACCACAGTTACTATGCATAAAACTGTAAGTAAGAATATGGTAGGGATTTACTTTAAGCATTCAGTAATTCTGGTAGCAACTAGCAACAGTAAAAATGTAACGCAGTTGTTTAAGAAAACATACTGCATTGTGCGGTTCTTGAAATTAGCAGTACGTAAAAACTGCAACAGGGTCTTCAATTATTGTTTTATATTATTACAATGTCTTAAGTATTAAATACACCACTAAGGGAAACATAACAATCGAGAAAGTCATGAGAATGGAAGATTAAATCCATAAAGTTACTGTTTATGGAGGAATGCATAGTCTGTGTATGTGCAGTTCTTAGGATCTTAACTTGCGTCTTAGTGAATGATGAAACATCTGGGAAAAAAAAATCAAGTGTCATCGGAATCTCCTGTCACTTGTCTGGCTGTCAATAGAGTTTATTTCATCATAATTAACCCAGAATATTCCTTTAGCACACACATCTTTTCTCCTACATGGTTTATTCACTCTAATGAACAAAAACCCACCACAGAGCAGCAATTGTTTGTTGTCCTCCACTTGACCAGTGGCCTGTACATAATCATAAGCAAATGTCCAGGTCATTTGTGTTTACAATGAGATCGTCCAGCATCCAAAGCAAACTTTATCTTGTTATCTGGGTCAAACCATGAACATACACTAACACACAAACACCACACAGACCAGTTCCCAAGAGTAGAACACTTTTTCATCTGCGATATGACTGCGATGGTGGCCTTGCGTGGTTTACATTGTTTGGAAATAATTGCACATTCCAAAAGACAGCAATTAACATTCACTATACAGTACTACTGAAATATCTAGTAGCATTTCTAATAGCCTGTCGTTCCACGCGTGTTGCTCTATTTACAAATGCACTCTGTCTTTTTATGGTTACTTCTGGTGATATTTTGTACTCTGCAGCGGCCAGCATGGACTGGGTTTATGCACATATGTATTTTCTGTTATAGAGAGTATGTGTGTGTTTGTGTGTACTAGAAGGGCGTTCATGGCCGCAGTTCCCAAAAATAGTGCATCATCTTCTTCTCCATAATTAGAGAGTGTTTATAAAACCCAGATTTTAATTTTAGGCTGTGGAAAAGCCCAACATATGCACACAAACACGCACACATACACATGCATGCACCCACTTGCTCTCACTCTAACACACACACACACACACACACACACACACACACACGTGTACCAAACACACTCTGTAATTTTGAAGTAAGCAGCAGCTTGTGGACCGCTGGGTTTTCTGACCATCAAGGGTCACTCTTTAACGCACACTTACTCTCACAAACAGATATTTAAAGTCTTTGTTCCGTCTGCAATTCCCAGAAGTATTGAAAGTGTTTTCCCTTTTTTGATTGTGAGATATTGAGACCTTTATTGGAGTGTCATGAGAGCCAAAACTGGTCAATATTATTCACTCAATCATATATTTTGTGGCTGTTAATTAAAGAATTGAAAAATGAAGCTACCTGGTCTCATGGCATAAAGGTACCTGGATGCACTTTTTTAGCGAGACAAAATATGTACCAACAAGTACATATCACTGCAGCTTCCAAAAGAAATTAACACTAGTCAGTAAAACTCAGACACCTTTTATTCACATGAATTTATCGAATAATAAAGCATAATTGTCGCACAATTACTTTAAGAATATCACATTATAACAATATTAATATGCTGGGTTATTTGAAAACTGATGCGTTTAAACATCAGCATCAAACATATTCAGCGTCATATCTATGGGTTTTCATAGACGGTAGGTTTGTTCGGTAGCTCACGGAGTACAGAGATGTAATGTACTTAAAAGGTGAGAAACTAATATTTACAGTATTGTAAAAAGTACTGTAATTACATAATTTGTGTTGCTCTGAGTTTATTAAATCATCTTAGTTTTAGTCTTATGATAATAGCCCCTCTATATAACTAGAATAAATACAAAACGCTCCTAAATTCATGTACCCCATAATTACTTTATCATCCCTTATTATATATGTTTTTATTTTTCATATTTAGTTATTTAGTTACATTAATGCATTACTTTTGAATAAGCACAAATTAACTTTGTACTTTTTTCTGTGTAGTGAAAGCAATGTTTTAAA
>JAUMHI010000252.1:3984424-3995116 GCA_032359435.1 Enteromius unitaeniatus | reverse complement strand
TACATTAATGCATTACTTTTGAATAAGCACAAATTAACTTTGTACTTTTTTCTGTGTAGTGAAAGCAATGTTTTAAATATCTTTTGTTGTTTGTGATTTTATTTTATTTTTTTTTTTGGTTGCATAATTAATATTTATGAGCAGTTTTAAAATTTTATATCGTGTGACCTATTATTTGTATGCTCCTGGCTGGTGAGCGTGATTGACCAAGTACAAGATGTTTCTGGATCAACGTCCCAATCAACCAATCAGAATTGAGGAATAATTTTATAGAAATATCTGTTTTAGGCTTATCATGGATAAGTGCTTTTACACCCTTGTTAATCAGCTATCATTTCCCACTGATTTTAGGCATATATTTTGGGTAGGGGTAAGTTTAAGGGTAAGGATTGGGATAAGTTTATGTTTTTGGACAGTAATATTGATCCAGGATCATGTCTTACTTGCTAAAATCACGGGGACCGCTCCTGGCTGGATCTACAACATCTAGTGTGCTGTTGCGTAGCGATGAGGACAGTGAACTGCTTTATGTGTCCATATCTGAGAAGGATTTCTGATCATCTCATGCTTCTGCATAACTCAATGAGCAAACAGTTGCTGTACAATTACATGCATCCACTTAACCGCTGACAGACTCATAGATGAATGGGGTGGACTTGGCAAAATTTTGTCTTTCTCTCTCTCTTCCTGCAGGCTGTCTGCACAAAGACATGCATTCACATCTCAAGATGCATTTAAGCACTAAGTGCTCATTGTGCTCAGGGCTTTCCGACAAACTGTACGTGTGTGTAAGGCAATACTAAAACTAAACCTAAGATGAAAACTGATGATTCAACAAAGTGAAATAAATTATTTTAGCCTGCCAATCAATTCAAATATTTCTGTGCAATCATTAGGTTCAGAAATTTGTGAGAATGACACTTAATAGCAAGGGTAAAATAAATTTCAACAACAATCTCAATACACATCTGCAATTAAAATTCTTTTTCCAATCTTCCATTCCCATGCTCTTCTCTTTTGTTATTGTTTTGCTTATGGGTATATTTAATACGTGTGACTTACAAAAGCAATAATTAAAGGCCTTGTTGCAATGATTTTAATGTATTGCCCCAGATACAGTATAACTGAAATTAGTGCTGTGGGAAAAAATGTCAAATTGCATTTGATTTAATAAAATAAAAATAAAATTATTTAAATGGTATTAAATATAAAAAAGTGTGCGTGTATATATATATATATATATATATATATATATCATTTCAATAATTCAGTTTTCGCTCATATATTTTTAGTAAATTTCACAAACGCATAATTGAATCTTACATAATATTTTAATAGAAAAAGTCAAGTAGTATTTTCTTGTAAAATTAATTACTCTGATATTCTCGTTTTTAAAGTGTACATTAACTTTGTTGCATAACTGTAAAAGTACATCTCGGCCTGTTTTTAGTTGTGTATCAATCTTGGTTAGTGCCTTTTTCCCTCATCTGAGTATTATTGTACATTGTTTGCTGTTTGCATTGAGTTGAGAAGCTACACACTCATATGTACACATAGACACATATATTTGACCTTCCACGTTGAGGACTGATACAAGGCTCTCAGGCACACATTGCTACTTTTCTTGAGTGGCTTTTTGCTGCAAAGTGCTTCTCCAGACAGCCAGCCTCCAGCAGCACTCAAGCCCCAGTGTGGCTGAGGGGATCCGGGCTGGTCGCTGGAGCGGGATGGGGGTCTGCTGGAGCTTCAGAGGCAATGAACTGTCAGGCAGCACCCGGGGTACTTGAAGAACTCGAGAGAGAATAGCTGCCCTTTAACAAAGAACAGAGCGGCTCAGCTTCTGTTCACACACACACAATGTCTCACGCTGACACACACTCTACCGGACTTCACAAACACGCAAGAATGAGGGTCGAGTAAAAGACATGTGCGTGAATAAGCAGACACAAACACACCAAAAACACATTCATCTAAACAAATTTATACACACAAAGAGGCATGTATGCATACACACTGACAAAAGCGTCTACACACACACATACTCTCCTGGATGCTCCTGCTGTTAAGGCTGTGTAATTGGGCTCTTAGGCTTCATTAGTGGCAAAGCTGAGGAGACCTCTCTCTCTCTCTCTCTCGCTATCTCTTTCTCTCTCTCTCTCTCTCTCTCTCTCTGTCATATATGAATTTGCACTGTTCTGTCTGGAACTCCTCTGTCTCTTTTCTCACCACCTCTTGTTTTCTAAGGAGAATTCTCCACCAAACCTTTGAATCATTTTGATTTCACAGGAGTTCATGTCCCTGATATATTTTGCCATGTTATGTTTCTCAGGTTGTTTTTTCATAACCTTTGACTTCTCATGTTTCATTTCTGTATCAATATGCAGGTGTTAAGGACCATTCAAACCAAGAACAATAGCTAAGAACGAGACCATACCAACGTATGATGCTCAGTTTATTATAAATGTGTGCTGCAGTTGTTGTCTACCGCTTTAAATGCTCAAGCTCTTTAAAGCAGGATGGATTACAATCGCTGACAGTAAGGTGATTTTTTTTACCTTACCTTAATTACCTTTGTACAGTACTTCCATAGTAACTAGATGTGTATGATGTGTATGTAGTAAGTAACCACAGTGTAAGTACACCAGTACATAGTATCTACAGCTGTGATATTTCTGTAACTACACACCCTCAGAATGGTTTGTGTAAGTACAAATGTGTAACAGGACATTGGTAACAACACTTTTTGGTAATGAAAGTACAAATTTGTTAAAGTGTTATACTTTATATCTTTATATGAAATAGACATTTGCTATGGATTTAGCATGTAATTACTCTGATGTTCCCCAGCAGTGGGTTGTAAATTAGGCTTTACATATAAATTGTGGTTGGTGTCCAGAATGTTTATATTAAGTGGGCAGTTCCTGGGGAGTTACCATGTATGTACACTGGTATTACAGAGGTCCACTAACTCCACCAACTCCACCCACTTGACATATCCCTAAATCTACCCAACTGTACCCCCTGATCACCCCTTGTTCCAGTTACTCTTATACATACTGCTGTTAATGTAGCTATGTAATTCCTGTTACATGACTACTTAGTGTTGTTACCAAAGTCCTGTTACACGTTTGTACTTACACCATTCTGAGGGTTGTTACGTGTGCAATTACAGAAATATTACAGCTGTAGATACTATGTAGCAATGTGTACTTACACTATACTAGATACACTATGCAAGTATAAAGGTAACAATAAACAGACAATAAAACTGTCAAAAGCACACAGAATGTGCTGGTATGAATTTATAGTAATAGTGTTTGGAGTGAAAGAAGTCACTTTAACAGCCAGAAGATAATGGGAAAATGTTTTGTTTTTCTTCACTGTTTTCCCTTTCTCCTAAACCCTTACTATAAGTTTTTGCCGCTGTACCTTTAAGACTTTCTCACTGACTGAAAAAATACAGATTATAGAATTGTTAGCCTTGATGCTGAAATGAATGAGTCACATTTGCATTATTATAAAATAGCCTATGACCACATCAAAATAATTTACTGTGGTTATTAATAAAATGTAGTTGTTTATTCAGCATTGGTGTGATTTATAACATTGCTGTTTTGTATAAGCCACAAGAAGCCTTTTCTTCTAGCAATTCTACCACAATGAGATTTTTTTTTTTTTACTCATTTAATAATTAATGACACAGAGACTTTTTTCTGTTCGGTAGTTATTACAACACTGAACTGCTGATTCCAAAGTTGGTTATATGATGTCTGTAGTCAGACAGTTGCTGAATAAGGCTGTTTTGATCTGAGAGCATTACAGCAGGAGGACATAAGGGAGACAGAAGGTTCTTTGAGGTTAAGGGTATTTCAACATGCCACATTTGTGAGACAGAGTACTTTCTTTTTCTGATAACCTCCACTTCAGCATGGGGCCTGTGATAGGACACGCACACACACACACACACTGCAGAGACTAGTGGCCCCACTTGAGCTTAGAAACCCTCAGTCAGACAAGAGAGATGCAGGTTCTCTATCATCCCCTTCAACTCTCTCTCTCTTTCTCTAGACATGCTCATCTGTCTGCACCGCTATATCACTCCTCACCTCCTCAGCCCTCCTCTCCCCTTCTTTCTGATGCTGCATAATATTTTATACTTTGCACATTCATTCTTAAGTACACAGCATGGTTTTGGAGATCAGTTTGAGATTAGGTCTGCTCATTGTCATTGTATGACAAGAAAAAAATACTGGTGTTTTGGCTCTTTGTGAGCCACAAATGAGTAATTTTGTGAAACGGCAGCATCTCTGGGCATGTGACCAAAATGCGCAAATCTAACTGGCTGGCTAGTTTTCTATGGAGTGCTATGGAAAAGAGATTAGAACAGCTCTCTGGAAAAGACTGGATGCAATAACAGCCATTCATTCAAATTAAAATATTTAACAAACAGAAGGTTGACATTGATTCTTAAAGGGGTAGTTCACCCAAAAATGAAGCTTCTATAATTTTCTTTCTTTGAATTTTAAACTGAAAACATGTAAACATAAAATGAAACATGAATTTATATTAGACTAAATATGCAATAGTTTGTACAATAATGGATGTATTAGTGTTAAGCCTTTTATATGTAAACATGTTTTTTCACAAATTGTGGTCCATAAATCTTTTCATTAGATGTAAAGTATATAAGATAGTAGAACATTTGTGTCAAATTAAAGATGGCATCTCCTCTAAGGTTTATAGTGGTAGTTAGTAATGTGCTGTAGGCGTCCTGGGCGAAGTGGAGGTCTTTAATGGGAGCTTGTTGGCTAAACTCTGCGCAGTATTATTAAATTTAAATCCCACTGTGTGACTCCCATCCAGACTGCGGTTCTTCTGTTTGGCTCCAGAAGGAGAGAAAATGAAGTCATATTATTAGCCGGTCTCAGAATGATGCTGAAGTACGGTTAAACTCAGAATCACAAAGACCTCAGCAGAACGCTCACGTAAACTAATAAAGGCATGACCAATCTCGAGCTTGCTGCTAATGTCCTTAATTATTGTCCGGTGGGGAAAAATCTTGGTTAAATTAGTTGGTGACTTTTTTTGTAAGGAAGAAATAGAGGACGTTCTGGGTCTCTTATGAAAAAGAAGTGGACTTAACTGTTGAGTATGCACCTGAAGTTCACTTCAAATCTTATAAGTATATGTTTTTCAAAGCTGTACGTGCAGATAATATAATCTCAATTAAATAAAAGATCACTTAAGTCAGGGCTGTACGTTAGCTGTTTTTGCACATAGCAAACAGAAGTGCTAGAGAAGTGGAAAGTTTTGTAGCACAGCCCCAAACAGTTGTAACACAAATTCAGGGTGGGCGATATGGCAAAAATATCATATCACCATTTGTTTAAGAATATCATGGCTTTGTCACGATTCTTTGGTGTTACTGTTTTGCTAGTAAAATCAAAAATAACAGCAGATAAAGTTTTAGGCCAAATCTTTGTCACTATTGTATCTTTAGAAATACATTAGATTACAACCAATCAGTTGCTAGTTCACAGTCAATGTGAACCAGCAACTGTTTAGTTACCCAAATTCTTCAAAATATCAGCACAAGAAAGAAATTAATACAGATTTGGAACAACATGTGAGTGAGTAAATAATAACAGAATTGCAATATTTAGGTAAACTCCCCCTTTAATAACAGCCGGCAGCTTGTTTAGTACTGTCCCTTTAAGACCTAAACGCATCCTTTTCTCTGTTTGCTTTTACTTTAGTCATAACTAGCCGTGTTTATATGTAGACCTTGTGCTTTTGATAGTATTTGACATGAAATCCATCAGACGTGAAAGACAACTTATAAGAAGAGTAATCAAGCGCTGTTTAAAAGTGTGGGTGTGCTTCATGTGTTCATGTGATCAGATCAAGTCAGAACAGCACGTGAATTAAATGTTTAACCGACAAGGCTTTAAAGCACATGCAATAAATCCACTTTTTTTATGCATAAGTGCTGTGTCCTGTAAGTGCAACTCTACTGCTGATGTAGCTTTTGATGTGAATGTATGTCGCGCTTTGCAGAATATTGATAAAGCTGAGGCAGCTGATACAACTTACGCTGTAGCACAATACTACGATATTTTTTTAAAAGCTGATCGTGGAAACATTTTAAGCATCCACCATCAAAAATCGTCACTTCCTTAACTGCCAAGTATAATCAAGCTTGCACGAACAAGCACAACGAAATCACTTCACGGAGCTGTGTTATAAATATGCAAAACTGGTTCGCACTCGTGCTACAGAGGTAAATTTATTCATCGCACAGACCAGTATTTTCATAGCATGTGTTACATACTGTATATGTTGCACTGCACAGTCCTGTAAGCGCATGGAAAGAGAGACACTTTAATGAATTTCAAAACTTTTACTTTTTAAGGAATAGTTTACCCCAAAATTTAAATTCTGTCATTAATTACACACCCTCATGCTGTTCCAAACCTGTGAGACCTTCGTTCATCTTTGGAAGACAAGATATTCATTAGTTAATTAAAAAATTCCATGTGACATCAACCGTAGGGGTGGCACGGTTCGGTTTGTATCACGGTTTTAGGGTCACAGTTTTCAGTTCTGTACGGTTCTTGTTATTTTTTCTTTTAATCTTTAACACTCCAGAAATGTACTTCAGCATATGATATGTGGCTTAGTTATCCACAATTCAGGATTCAGTATTAAAAAAGTTCTATCATGTAATCATTCATAAACTGAATTGGATGCGTGTTGCACAATACTTGCATACAGTAGCAGTTCTATCTATTGTTTTATTTCCGCTGTCATCATAGGTAATAGAGCGTGGATCGGGCCGCATTATTCTGTACGAGCCCGCCCCACGTCCAACAGAGCTGTAACCGATTTTTTTTTTTCATACTAATGACACATGCACTTTTTTGTGTGGAAAGCCCGCATTTATTAAGCAACTGTAGGAAGGCGTTCGGAAATGTCAACAGAAAAAGCGTCATTATAACACAGACGCACATTCGCACTGATGTGACCGAACCCGAGCATTCTTTCTAAATATCTGTCCGAACTGTATCCATCCTCTAATAGGTAACATGAAATACTTGTACTAATAATACTAATAGATTTATACGACATTGGTGCATCCTCCAACTCCGGGCAGCCTTCCTTTTCTCTTCCACTTGCCTTTTCTACACGTACAGTATTGTGACCTGCAGCACTCACTCCACACCGTAGACACCTCAATTCTTTTGCGTGAAAGGGAAACACACTGACGTCACGTACGGGACACGAGGCTACTTTACACATGTCATGAACCGTCGAACCGTGCGACGCATGCATGCAGCGAACCGAGACAAGCGTTTTTTGTTTTTTTTTCATGAACCGTGCCACCCCTAATCAACCGTAATGTTACAAAGCTACAAGAACACTTTTTGTGGCTGAAGAAAACAAAAATAATGACTAATTCAACAATTTGTCTCGTCTGGGTAACATTATAGCGCCATTTTGGAGAGTATGACATATGTAAACAACATACAAAGCATATAAAATGTAAAAAACATATCCATGCACATACATTGCTTACATATGTGATACTCTCCAAAGTGGCTCTTTTTTCACAACAAAGACGCCACAGTGCACTTCTCTTTGACGAGTGGTAACATTGCACCGAATGACCTTTTTTTTAATTTAAGTCAGAAATCTTCTTGTACGTCATCTAATGTTCTGATCATCCCGAAATAAGTTGTTTTCATAAGTATGAGTGGCGGAAGTGAAGGCCGTTTAGCTATCCGAGGGACAAACTGACATGGTCTGTTGTTTGGTCTCAGAGGCCTTGCGGTTTGAGGAGACAAATTGAGCCAAACCGCTCGAGCGAGTGGCGCAGAACAGGGAGGAACTGCTGTCACTGAGGAAACACTCATCCTTGCCAGACTGTGTCACATTGTGCTGCCACACCACAACAGCAGGGTGTAATCTCCAGTTATAGGTACATCTTAGTAGCACTCAAGCGTCATCTGGATTTTCGATCTCACTCAGGATGACACTTGACATGACTCACATGGCCTCTCATAATGTATGAAGGGATGCATGAAGATGCTTTTGTCCCTGATTCAGTAATTGCTATAATAATTAATAAGGCACACTGAGTAGGATCAGTGCTCTGATGACTGATGTTGTATGTCTTTCATGTCACTGCTGATTTTGTTTTTAAGCTTGACACATTCAATTAACGAGCTTTAGCTTGTGGTCTGGTTTACGTAGATTACGTAGCTGTTTCTCTGAGGCCCGCTGTTTGAAAGACAGAGCTGCTACTGAAAACAGCCAATTAATGTGTGTCTGCTTTTTGTCCCATTTGCCCCCGTTTTGCATTACTTTAAGCGTGCATTTTTTTTTCTTTTTGTATTATTTTATATTGTTCGTTTTTAATAATAACAACATAGTCAACATGCACTCTCATTATATTTAAATGCAATTTTTTTTTTTTGGTGCAGCTCTACATAAATATATTATTCTGTCATAATTTACTTACCCTCATGTGGAACTCATGATTTTATGTTTTTTATTACTCAACAAAAATGAGTTATTTTATTATTTATTATATTTTATAATTGTCAAGTTCAAAAATGTTGGACCCCATTGTCTGTAATTTTATGGACAAGAAAAGAATACAGTATTTTACTAGTATTTTAAGTATGATTTTATTGGTTGAAATCTGATATCACACACAATATGGGAAATTGATGATTTTTTTTTGTGTTTTGTAAATTACTATAATTACAAGAGGACAACTAAATTATTAATACCAATGTTCAGAAATTATTATTTTATATTTCAATACTCTTCATGCCAATGGTATTCATTAAATTATCTGTTACCGGTGACATGACAATGCTTCAGTAGATAGTAAATCTTTATTCTTTTGTAAAATAGAAGGTCACTTCTAGTCTTGCTGTTTTTATTTATGACATCAGAGCTGTGAAGTAGGAACAATTAGAGCTTTATAAAAATCCGTTTCTGTGTTTCTAGCTTGTAATTTTGTTATTCCCAAGAAACATGATTGCAGCATTATCTAAACCTAACAGGGTTGTTTTTAAGTAACAATAATCATGTTTTTAAGTAATCCCACCATAATTTCCCCTTTCTCGCTCTTTTATATATAATTCTCATCCTTTAACTGGATTCCTGTCCTGTTTTCCTCTTTTCCTTGCTAACTTTATTCTTTCTCTTGTCATTTTGTCCTTATCTCTTCCCCTCATTCATTCGTCCACCTGCTCTTGCTCTCTGCCCTGTCCATCACACAGCAGAACAGGAAGCGCTCTGGGGTTGACCTCTGACCCCAGTCAGCCAAGCTCTGTGTAAACAGCTCATTTTCTCCACTTCCTGTTTAGTTGAACAGGAGCACCGCCTGTTTTAGTTTGTTTACAGAGCGGGCTGCTTCAAGTTGCGGTGTGTGTGTGTGTATGCAGCATGTTTTTCAGTGTGTATTTTCGTATGCGGGTGTCAGTGTGCGCTGATGCCTGCCTGCTGTTCAACTGAGAACAATACAGTTTGTTTCCTTATAAGATCCTATGGAAGTCCGTTTCCACCTCAAAGTAGGAAGGAAAAAATAAATAAATGGGGCTTCAAATCTCCTAATTGTGACAGTATTTCTCACAACTGCAGTTTTATAACTCACAATACGACTTAATGTCTACAGTTGCAACTTTATAGCTCACAGTTGTAACTTTTAAATGACTTCATATTTCATAATTGACATATCATCACCATTGGTACTTTATATGGCAGCATTGTGGCAACCTACAATATGACAACGTACTGTAATCTTACAACTGTGACATTATTTCTCACAATTCTGGCATTCATATATTATTACTGCATGTCTAACTACTAAACATGTCTCACAGTTTCAACGCTATAACTCGCTGTAAGATATTATATCGTACAAGTGCATCTTTTTATCACTCGTCTCATAATTGCAGCTTTATTATTCATAGTATGACTCAATATTATATAGTAGCTCACGGTAGCATCTTTATAGTGCACAGTTGCGACTTAATACTTCACAGTTTGACTTCAAATCTCACATTTGTAACATTACATCACAAAATTGCAACATCACAATCAGCTAAAATTTTACATTGTGCAATTGCGACAATAGGGCCTGGTTTTACAGATAAGATTTAGACTAAACCAGGACTAGGCAATAGTTCAGTTAGGACATTAAATTATTAAAATTAACAATTATAATCAAATAAATATATAATTATAAAAGTAATTTTTATTTACTTGCCAACATTACTGGTGTGCATTCTGAGACCAAACAGAGGCACTGATTTATTTTAAGATCAGTCAGTTAAGATTTTTCAGTTAAAACATCTTAGATTTACACTTAGTCTGGGACTAGGCTTAAGCCTTGTCTGTGAAACCAGGGGGTAAAACTCACAACAGGACTTCATATCTCACAACTGCAACCGTGTTTCACAATTACAGATATAACTAACAAGTTGACTTCATATCTCCGCAGCAATATTATCTCAAAAACAGCTTTATATCTCACAAGATTACTTCTTATCTCAATTCTAATTGAATCCCCCAGTTTCACAGAAAAGGCTTAAGCTAGTCCCAGACAAAATTGCATGTTTGAGCTGTCTCAGATGAAAATATCTTGCTCTGACATATCTTAAAACATGTCAGTGTCAT
>JAUMHI010000252.1:3968250-3984324 GCA_032359435.1 Enteromius unitaeniatus | reverse complement strand
GTGTATATGGAGAAGAGGAGGGGTCCAAGAACTGATCCCTGGGGGACCCCAGTGACCAGACGATGTGATTTAGAAACGATGTGATTTAGACGATGTGATTTAGGTTTTAACTAGTTAATAAGATAATCCTACCCTGTCTACACATATAGTCGGTCCTTTACTTGAGGCGGATAGGTCTAAAGGTTACTAAAAACTGATGTGTTATGCAACATTCACCATGACATGCGTCAAAGGATTATAATGTTCAGCTATGTCCTACACTTTTTATGTTATTGAGGTAATTTGGTAATAGATGGTCCATCTTGGCCACTGGTTTAAACTTCTTGGCACTGAATAACCCATAATTCACAGTACTGGCATCAGGGCACTACCTCAAAACGTTTTTATGAGAAAAAAGGTCTATATTTAAATAGCTATTTTTCTTCACAAAAATGTCCATTTGTTACTATCAATATCAGCAGTATTGGCGTAGAAGATGGAATCTAAACAGGAAATATGGGGCATATTCTTACACCTATTCTTTTTTAGGTGTCCTACCTCGGCTATGAAGTCATGTGTATGAATTTTTAAATGATTCTCTCCCACTTTCTCTGTCAATGTTTCAGGAGATGCCAGATTTCCCAGGTTCACCTTTGATTCCAGTGGAAGTGCTCCATCCAGTGATCTACACCTGTACTGCAGTTCTGCTCCTCTGTCTCTTCACAATCATCATCACCTATATACTGCATCACAGGTATTTGTCTCACTTTGTTAAAATGGGATCATTCTGAGACTGAAAACATACACTACATGGCCAAATGTATGCTATTACACCCAAAACCTCAAACTAAAAGAAAACAGTTCTGCAGACTGTGACACAAGTCTGTCATTGCATGATTTGTTATTACTTTAAATAGCCAAAGATGTTAAATTAGAAGTGGACAACCATATGAAATTTGCTGTTTGTATTTCTGCCATCAGCTCCATCAGAATCACCAGGAAGAGGTGGCACACGCTCCTGAACACTAGTTTCCACATCGCAATGACGTCTGCAGTGTTTGCTGGAGGCATCACTCTGACAGGCTACCCAGTTGTGTGCCAGGCAGTACGTCTCCATTTTACATCTTACATAATAATAATGTAGTATTACATTAATATGAAAATGAAAAATTGTCATTATTTTCTTTACTTTAATCAGTTTCAAACCTGTGTAACTTTATATTGTTAAACACACAAAAAAAATCAATTTAAAGAATGTTCACCAACAAACTGAAGAAAGCAATTCATAAATGTTTAAAACAACTTGAGAGTGAATAAATAAATAAATAAAGAATTTTAAACAGATCTTTCTTTTTATTTATTTACAGTGAACTATCCCTTTAAGTGCCTTTCCAGGCTTTTCAGTGTTGTTTCATAAGCAAACTAAGAGTGCAATATTGTACAAACTATAAAAACAAAACAGTAAAGAAAAACAGTAGCTATATAATAATAAGTGTTAATAAAGACCAAATCAATAAACTAACTTTTATTTAGCGTTGTACTAAAAAATACATATATATAATATTAAAATATTATCTGATATTTTCTTGTGCACTAATGAATTATTACTTGTGTTGTTCATGTATTTTTATGTTTTTGTCAGGTGGGAATTGTTCTTCACTACTCATCTCTATCCACTTTGTTATGGATTGGAGTTAGTGCCAGAGTCATCTATAAAGAAGCCTTATTAAGGACACCACAGCAGCTAGAAGGAGAGTCTGCTGTACAACCAACCCAACGGCCCATGCTCAGGTCAGTTTTCAGAAATATATCTTTAACGAGCCCACTAAAATTCTTTTATACCTTTTTTTATATAATAGTGCCCCAGTGCCCATAACCCAGAACAAGAATTCTTTGTAATGTAGTCAATAGGCCTATTGGACTGTATTTGTTTTACAACAAATGCCTTTTTATTGCCATCCAAATGAGAAATGTCAGTGTTTTTGTCACAGTGTTTTTTGTGTCATAAACACAACTGCAAGTCAGACATTTCACTTATTCTTTGATTAGCAAGGTAACAGTCTAGCATACTAGCTTAGCACTGCACTACATTTTGATGAGGCTTTAAAGAAGGTGGATATGATTCAGTGGGGGATGGTTTTGTCAAACAACAGAATCCCTTGTCCTTGCATCTAAATATCTGCATTTTATGACAGACAGGTCATGCAAAAATCTCTTGATTCTTGAGACACAATACATTTTAAAAAGCCTGTAAGTTGTAATTGTGTGAACATCACATTTAATGACATTTAACATTATAAATTCTTGACACCTTCTTAAAAGGAGGTGTATGGGTTCGGCCAGAACTCTTTCAGTATTCAGAGTAGTTGTCATACCTTAAATCAGTCCAAAACATTGACAGTTTAATGGGCAGATGTCATATTGAATTAGCACTTCCTGAGTAGAAACTATTGATAGGCGTGTACAGGAGCAAAATGGGCTTTTGAGTGCAACTGAATGGACCACCATGATGTAAAAACTAATCAAAGACCTCCATTGTCCAGATAAAAGCTGATTCCCATCTGGAGAGTCAGACAGAGGAAAAAGAGAGCAAATGGGGGCAATGGAAAAAGATAAAAGTGGACGGAATAGTTGTAAATCAAACGAGGGACAGGACTAGTTAAGGCTAACTTTCACATGTCCTCAGAGACGTGCATGCAAATATATTCATCTCCTCTAGTCTGTGTTGTCTGTTTTTACCCTAGACCTCCGTGCTCTCCACATTCCCTGGGGAGGTCTGGCCAGATCCCACGCCTGCCTCTTGGGATAAATCCTGTTATGTTTCCCCTCTCTCCTACACTGTCTGGAGCCCAGACTTGGCTCTTCATTGACAGACAGTGACACAGAACTGCCTAATGTATAGACCACACAATTTTTTTACGCCAAGTAAAGGGCAAAGGTCAAAGAGAACATCTGTAGGAAATATAAGGAGAATATAAGGGATAGGAGCATTACGCACATTTAAATTCTTGAGCAATTACTGTATCTCTTGTTTTTTTTGACAACCTTGACAAAACAGCAGCAACAGGATAGGCTATCCTTTATTTCTATAGTTTGTATAAGTTTTAATATGATTAAAATGTTAACCAACAAAATGACCACTAACAGTTTTCTTTTTTCTCTATCTCTGTTTCCCTCAATAGGTTTTATTTGATAGCTGGTGGGGTCCCACTCATCATATGTGGTATCACTGCAGCTGTAAACATTAGTAACTACGGAGACAACATTCCTTAGTGAGTTTGCGCTTGTCTAGCTTTAAATGTTTTGTATTATCAACAACCTACATGCTCACATTAAAACACTGATTATTGATATGTAGGTCAAAGAACATTCTACAGACATACTTTAGCAGCAACAGCAACATTTTGAACTGTTTATATTTACAGTATATATATATATATATATATATATATATGTGTGTGTGTGTGTGTGTGTGTGTATAGTACTCATGCTGAATATTCAGCTGTACTTTGCCTGAATAAATTATAGTTTGAAGTATATTACAATTTTTTACAATAATTTTAAATTGCACAAATATTTCACAAAATTATATTTTTTCTATATTTTTTATAGAAAAAAATACAACCTTGATGAGCATAAGAACTGTTGACATGCATTCTGACTTGTTGAAACATAATGAGTGATAAGCAAAACATGTTGAAAAGATTAATCCAGATTTAATTTTTAGTGTTTGTCATTTGTGAGACAGTACTGCAAATCACACAGTAATTAGGCCTTTCACAATGATATTGTTGTTAGGAATTTTATGATGTTTTTGTCACATTACAGTGTTATAGATAGACTGGCGACACTTAATATAAAATAAAATTGTCTGAGCTCATACTTTGAGTTTTTTATTAGCTTCTGTTCTTTCACTGTCTAATACTTATTGCAGATTTATTACACATGGTAGGCCGCTCCCTTACAGGCTCTTTAAAAAGTGTCTGTTTTGTACAGAGCTTGCTTTGTGTTTCTGTTATTTGACTAATTACAGCCTTTGCCCTCTCTGACCTTTTTCACTGCTCTTGACCTTTTGGCAGCTGCTGGTTGGTATGGCAACCCAGTTTCGGAGCCTTCTACATTCCAGCTGGATTGATCATTCTTGTGACCTGGATCTACTTCCTGTGCACTGCTTTCTGCCTGAGGCGCCGAAACTTCCAGGAGTCCAAAGATCACCCTTGTTCCGCCTCCGACCCCTCAACCTTGCCTGAGAGCCAACCGGCAGTCAGCGGCAGCACCAGCCTGCTCTCGACAGACTCTGTGGTGGGACCGGTGCATGCTGGGATGACGGTGGAGGACCAGTACTCATTGAAGGTCCAGTGTTTGGCGCTGGTGGCAACTCAGTTTGTGTTTTTGGGGCTGTGGTGCTGTGGCGCTATGGCTGTTTGGCACGTGGATAGAGAGCGGAAACTCTTCAGCTGCCTTTATGGAGGAACGGCTACCGGATTAGGGATCTTCTTGGTGCTCCATCATTGTTTCAAGCGTTTGGATGTTCAGGCGGCATGGCTAAGTTGTTGCCCCGGGCACCGCCACTCCCAACCCATGCCAGCTTATTCCCACCCTTGCACTGCCACCGTAGGTGTCCAGAGTGCCTCGGAAAGGGGCTCCCAACTTTTTGTAGGATGCCATCCGCCGACAGACACAAACAATTATTCTTCTTCTGCCAGGTCGTCTTCTACTCAAAGTGGAACAGCGAGCATGACCGCCGGGCCTTGCAAACTCACCAACCTCCTTCAAGTGACACAGGACAACATGAATAATACCACACGAGTGCCAACAGGAACTAATACCAACACAAGCACGAGCACCGAGAACAATAAACCTGCCAACAATCTGCTTCCCAGTCTACTGCCCATCCAGCAGCCTCAAAGAAGGAAGGCTTGTAGTAGAACAAGGGGTGGCAATACCCAATATCATCACAGAGGGGACGGGAAGGGGCACTACCGCCTCAAAGCTCTCAGAGCGGGTGGAGGAGGTAGCATGGGAGCTTTAGGACCTTCTGGGACAGAGCAATCAAACATCCACCATCTACACAAACACGCTTCCAGTGAGAATGGAAGTCTACGGAATAGCCATTCAGAAGGTCAAAATGGCCTTTTGACAAATGGACGGCACAGAGGGGAGGGACTAGCGACAAGCCCTTCAGAAGGTAGCGATGGAGGTAGCAGCGGAAGTAGAAAACCTTTTCCTCTGTTGCCTTCGGTGGCGAGCAGGTCAGCCACGCAGCAGAACGCTCAACGGCGCAGCGCTAGCAAAGACAATCTTAAACTGGCCGCCGCGGCTGAGAGAGAATCCAAGCGGAGCTCGTTCCCTCTAAACGTGGCATCAAATGTCACTGCAACAGCCTCGCTGGTGACAGTTTCAGCACCAAATGGAACACTAAAGGGATCGGTGGTGGAACTGGACACTAGCGGAACTGACCAATCACAAGGTTCGGTTAGTATGAAGAGCAGGGTATGGAAGAGCGAGACAACCGTATAGTAGACTTTGAAGGTTTCTTGAAGGTGTGAACTGTATGCTAGCAGCCAATGCATGGATTTCTTTCTCCACAACTCTGCTAAAAAAACTAGTTTAAACCAGTCTAAGACGGTTTGAGGGCTTAGTTGGTCTGTGGGCTTGTGTTGGACATTTTTGAGCCAATAAACATCAGCTTGGCTTGGCTGGGAGACCAGTCTAACAGTGTTGTTGAACTTACGACTGGACGAATGCCTATATTTTATGGTCTTTCTTTGGATTGTGGTCTCAAGTAATACATGAGTTGCTAATACTGTAGATGCATTTTGTAGTATGTGCACACTCGCTTCGTTCAAGACCCTCTTCAGGTCAGGTCTTGACATTTCAGAGTCCTGTTTCGTCCAGTTTCAAGTATTACAACACTGGAGCTTAGCCTGGTTCAATCAGGGTTCTTTTTCAGTGTCCAACATGCTAAGAGCTAATGGTGTGCATGCTAATAAGGAGAAGTTGTGTGAGGCTGTTTTATATAAAAAAAAATAAGGGGTGTGTATGCAAAACCTGACTCCTTATAAAGACAATGGTGGAGGAGTTGTTTTGCCAAAATATGCAAAATATTTTTGTGTGCTTTTGTTTTCCTGTAATACCACTTAACCTAACTACAGAGACATGCAAGGGGGGAAAATAGGCTATCAGGCTAAACCATGTGCAAGATAGCAAATCGAGGGAACTAAATCATAATCACGTGCACAATAGCATTTTTCCCCCCTGGATGTCATGTGCAGAGCTCTTTTCCTAACAAACTGTTTAAGTGTAATGTTTTTTTTATATCGAATATGTCAAGGGATCTGAACCTAAAGTTCAGCCATTTGGCTGTGTTGATCTTTGTTTCTGACTATGCATATTGATCAGGATGGAGGACCGTCTGCTTGTTACCTAAGCTTTCTTGTTCAGTCCCTTTGTGTCTTTGTCTTGTGTGTTCATATGTTTTTATTTACACTATTTCATTTACATGTCTGTAAGAATGTACATTGTGTTATGTATGTATTGTTTGACCATTACAGTGTTAATTCAACTCTTTGGCACTAATAAGCAGCTTTTGACATCAGTCCCACAGAAATATAGTAAACAAAGACTTGCCGTTGATCATCCATCCCCAACATTTCTATCCAAATTTTGACTGCTGCTGGGAATGTCGTTCTTATTCTTCTGATGTCCTTCAGCAGAAAGTGAACTATTGCATGCAGTTTTTAATGAGTAGGAATCATTTTGGAAAATGTTGCTTAACACTGCCCTCTATTGGGCCATTCCTGCCATTGATCAAATGCACTGATTATGAATGCTGTTGATGGACAAATGATATCAACAAAGTGACAGCTGCTCCGGATGTCACTCCAGATTTACTAAGGGATTTGATAATGAAGAGCAAGTGTTTGTCCGTACATGTTCTGTTGTAGCACCATGTGTAACATGGGCTTTTTTAGCACTTGGTTCAGGTTATGAAGAGAGCATTTGGCATATTCTTTGAAATAATAACGTATTTATATTATACATATCAGTATTAATAGTGATGTAATTATAACTGTCCTTATGCAATTTTTTGATATCAGTATTTTACAGAGGATTGGCCTTATCAGTTTTATAAACTCTTAGTCTAAAAAGTTTAGTTTAGTCTAAAAGCACACTAGCAATCAAAGCCAGGTCTCCCACGCTTTTCCCCTTTTCAGATTATTACTATACATAGAGCAGGTTTTGTTTATTACAAAGCACTGTTCATCCCACAAATGGTTAGCACGAAGAACTACCAATCAACCTTCTTAAGCTTATGCAATATTCTGAGAAACAAGGAATGTGTGATATTTTCAATAGGCATTTTGCTTTTGAAGAGTGTTAAAATGTCTTGTTCTCACAAAGCAAAGAATGGACAATCCCAACCAAAAACAAAAGGGGAATTCAGATCTTTGCACTGACTGCTTTTTTCCCAAGGCCCACAAGCTATCAGATGCTGACTGTAGTGCCATTATTTTTAGATCACATCATGACGAAGTCACAAGCGTTGTCTGTCTTTAGCTTTAGCTACACTTTGATTAAAATATAATTATTTTAAAGTGCGTTCAGGGATATTTGTTTGCCAAAGAAGCTCAAGCTTATTTGATAATGTGTAGCGTCCCATTTGTCTTTTACCCCTTCAAGCCAGAAATCTCCCTTAAAATTGTTAAACATTCAAAGACCGCATAAAGAAGCAGTCCTTTATTTTCCCAAATCAAAAAAGCATTAAATGTCACAATGACCTGTGTGATTAATGTAAGTTAAACTATTGGTTATGAAGGCTTATAATCACCATCATGTCAATGCAGATGACATATTCTATATACTTTTGGCGGTATACGATTTCAGTAGTTTTTGGTGCAAAGTGTCAATTGCAAACTACAACAACAAAGAATGTAGTTCAGTAATACATGGAATTTATGGCCTGCTCAAAGTTTGCCATGTGTATGTAATACTTTTTTTCCTTTAAAAAAAGATTGAAATTTGACTTGTTTGTGCATAATGGTTTCATGTGACATTGTGATATTTGCATGAAGGTTTTTTTTTTTGGCTCTGGGTAGGCCTAGAGCTTATAAGGGTCAGTATAAATTCAGTGTTATCCTAAATAATGTTTTGATTGTCATCTCGAAGTTTAAAAGGGAGATTTCAATAACAACATCAGTATTTATATTTTTGTCACTCACTTCAATATGAAAATGATAGCAACATTTTTGTATCGATTTCAGTAATATATTTCCTATAGATGTTAAGATTGTGCCTTATCAATGACCTGATGCAAAATAAAGGTTTGGAAAAATGCCATAAAATCAATGTTACTTCACTCGTATTTTTATGTTTCCTAGATGTGATTTAATGAGGGGGAAAAAATCTCAGCCCACGTTTTGTATTCGGCAGTTACGTAACTTCGGTTCCTATGTAATATGTAAATCGACATCCTCCACAAGAAATTAAGCCAATCAACAGTGAGCCTTGAATTATTGACACATGCGTTATCCTATCAGAGAGCGGTACTCTAGAGATTGGGCGGGACAAAGACAGAAACGCTCACTGAGAACAAAGGAATGAACATCACGCTAGTAAGCTTAAGCTACTGATAAACACTGACCTCGATAGAGCAGTAGAGGCGGTTAATAACCAAATAAACGAATGAAGCAATTTACAGATAGCAGTTGATCGAGTCAATCTAAAAGATGAATCATCTGCTTCAAAACAACTAACGTTCCTCATTCTGGCGTTTTCTATTTTGGTCCTGCCTTTATTTCTAGCTCTATAGTGATTCACTTGACCTTAATAAAGTCTGAGGAAACGCTAATGAGGAAATTCTTCAACAAAGATATTCTGAGAATAGTATTAATATCTCCATCAAGGTAAACCGAACTCAGACATGTTTATGAATATTTAATAAGGTAATCGCTGAGTCCGTTTCTGATTGGTTGTCTGTTGCTAAACAACTCGCGGATACATTTTAGTAGCCAAGTCGATTTAGCATCTTAATTCGTTAAAAGTTAAAAGCAGCGAGGACATATTGGCGGCCTTAACCCGGGATTTATAAAGACGTTATCACAGGATTATAAGAGTACTATCAAAAGCTCTTCTTTAATAGTTCAACGCAAGAATTTGGTGGTACCTGCATCACCTGGGCGCTGGGTACAGCGTGTACGTCATGCGCTAGGGGCGGGGCTTCCCGAACAGTTACACTCAGGAGTCAGAGCGGCGCGCGGCAAACATCAAGTGAACAGGAACGAACCGACGAGCGAACTTTTTGTCCCGGTTGCTTTCACTGAGAATGTCTTTGGGCGACCAGCAGTGGTACCCCACTAGCGTTCAGGTAACGGTGCTTAAAGCGCGAAACCTGCGAATCAAGGGCAAAAATGGCACGAACGACGCTTATGCCATCATGCAGGTGGGCAAGGACAAGTTTTCCACCTCGGTAGCGGAGAAATGCGTCTCTCCGGAGTGGAAGGAGGAGGCGACCTTCGATCTGCCGCCGAACTATCAGGGGGACGCGGAGCGATGCACGCTCTACATCATCGCCATGCACAGAGCCCTGGTGGGGCTGGACAAGTTTTTGGGACAGGCTGTCATCAACCTGGTGGACCTCCACGCCAACAGATCACGGAAAAAGACCGAGTGAGTGTCATGTTGTTCTGTGGGGCACAGAAGTTTGTTTTGGGTGTCATTAAATATTCCATTATGACTCTAAACTGATCAAAACTCTCAAACAGTTCTCCTTTGCTTGGTCTGGTTTCAGTACACCGCCCTTGTAAAACAATGCTAGCCAAGCACACCAAAGTACACCTGCTGGGTGTTCCTGTGAATATTATGCAATAATTATTTACTTAAACGAGCCATCACTGAAAATAAAGGGGGACATTTTAATTAAGCTGTTCTTTAAGCTCAAAGTTATGTTAAGAGAAGAGAAAATATTATATATATATATATATATATATATATATATATCTTCAGATTGTTGTCCTGTGTGATCCAATATATTGTTATATAATTTGTGAGCTATTTGAAATAGCAGTCATAAATGTATTATGAATTTGTCTGAACATGATTGACTCCATCAAGCAGTATTTATTTGTTGTATAAAAGTTATGCTAATATATTATGTCCTAATACTAATAGTACTAATATTATGTCCAAATGTTAGGTATATCTAGGGCCAGTTGCATAAACTTAGGCTTCATGTTAAGACGGTGTATTAAGAGCTAGTCTGACCAACTAGCAGTTAGCCAAGAGTAATCTGTTTTATTTTTTTGAATTGACCTTAGACTAATATAAATTTTTATGTAACTGAATAAAAAAAAAAAAAAAAAAAAAAACTGTGACCACTCTTAAAGAAAAATGTAGCTGACTAACCTTTAAGACTAGTCTCATTCTTTTATGCAACTGGCCCCTGGACCTTAAATTACAAGAACTATTTTAATGGAAAATGCATAAATCTTGAAACAACACAATATTTGACAGTTTGTATATTGTTATATATTCAATTTAGGAGTTGCTTGAGCTTTAGTTTTCTTTAGCTCTTTGGAAATAAGAGCTGCAGCTCATATTCAAAAACAGAAGGTGTGTGAGTTTCACTTGATTTGCATATTTGGCCAGCTTGCTGATTTGTCCAATCGACTTCTGTTCTGACCTTTGAGAGGGAGACAGAAAGGGAAGTGTAAGAGCTGTGTTTTTGCTTTATGTTTGGTCATAGGGCGTTTTGTGGTTTCGGCAGCTGTGGCCTTATGCGTTCGAGGTCCTGTTTGTCCTTGTTGTGTGGCATTGCTGCTTCAGATTGTCAGGCACGTTTGATTCATTGCTTCATCAGGGTCTGCTTGCTTCCCACTCAAATTCATTCTGTTTGGAAAATCACACACACGACTTGATCATGACCATGTTTGGTTTGCATTTGAATGCTTTGAAAATCTTCCTCAGAAAAAAAAAATAAATTTCTGTTAAAATAACAGAAAAAGCTCAGTATAAAATAACATGTTGTTTGATTATTATTGCTGTTGCTGCCTGCATTGATGAGAGTGAGTTTAACTTCATGTAGAATTACTTTTTTTTTAATTTTATTCGTTCTTCAGCTAGGATGATTCATACTATCAAAATTAGGCTGAAAAATGTTACTTTATAACAGCTGCTTAAAGTCAGAAGCAACTGGTTATTATTTTATCAGCTGATATATACAACTTTTCTTGGGTCAGTTCATGATGTGTTCTTCTGACAAATCATAGTTTATCATTTCAAGTGAGTAAATGAGACTAATAGAGTAAAACGGTCCAACACTATCTCACACAACCAGTCTAACTGTGTTACAAGTAATGACATTTTTAAATTCCTCTCCACCCATCCCAGCTCAGTGTAACAAAACTTTACTAGTCACTAACTGACAGGCATGAGTGACACCCAAGGTTTGGCTAATGATGTGTAACTATGTACATTAGTGTTTACTTTCCATACCCTATAAGAGTAATGCGTGTGTGTGAGAAAGAGACACCATGTTCTTTTACTTTGGTAGATCTGGTTTATGCAGTTTAGTAATCGAAATAGTTATAAACACTGGAGATACAAATCAAATTTAAACCGAAAGTAAATTATGGCCTTCTGCAAAGAAAAACTCTTCAAAATAAATTGTAAATGGCTTTGTGTGGAAACAAAAATCCAGTGTTCAAATTTAGTGTTCAACACACACACACAAAAAAACCCCCATATGTATATATATGTGTGTGTGTATATATATATATATAGTAATATATATATATATATGTATATATATATATATAGTAATAATTACTATTATATTTTTTTCAGAAACAAAATGTTTCTGTGTTTGTTCTTCAGTGGAAGCAAGGACTGCTCTATATTCAAATGCAAAGCCTATTATTTGCCTTTTAGTTTGACTTCCTATTATGGTTCAGAACAGAGAGAGAGAAAGCGACGTCTGTTTGCCTTGGGTTTGCCCCAGTTCACATGCTTGTCATTTAAAGCAGGTGTGTACTGTACCTGAGACTCACGTAATTGTGAAATATGTTAATGGTTATGACGTGACTTTAAACTTGCGTGGGTTCATTCAAAAAAAGTAAAAGTGGAATGCAAAGCGACTTATGACGTAATTAGATATTAATGTAAACACTTACCATTTGTGATGATTTCAAGCAGGTGTGTTTTGACAGAGGTCTTTAGTTATAAGTATCTCTGAGTGACTTCATTTATTGTGTGCGTCACAGATCTGTTTTTGTTTTTTTTCTTTTCCTGTTATGTTTCTGTCTGTCTTTGTTATCCAAACTAAATTAAACATAATGTATATTTGCTGTTTTATTTTCCATGTCAGTATGTGGATTTTTGTAAGGCTCAAAGCATTAGTTCTGCCAAAAAGGAAAATGTGCTGAAAATGTGCTCACTGTTATGTAGATGAGTTTGTTTCTTTATCAGGACAGATCTGGAGAGATTTAGCATTACATCACTTGCAGATCCTCTCCAGTGAATGGGTGCCGTCAGAATGAGAGTCCAAACAGCGGATAAAAACATCACAATAATCCACAAGTAATTAATTAATGCCTTGTTTGACTTTAAACTGTCACTTCTGATGAGTGTCAAAAATAAGTCAAAATAAGCCATAAAAATGCTTCCTCTGGTGAAAAAGTCATCCCCTGTTGTTCTCTCACATCATAAACCACCCACGTATTTGTTTAGAACTGTTCTGGAGGCTTGACTTGTGCTGATTTCTCTCCTGATTCAGACAAGACATTTTCACTGGAGAAATTATTTATTTTAGCTGGATGCAAGTTAAAATCGAAGTAAAAACAGTCATTGTGTGGATTTTAGCGATGCTTTTTGATCTCTTATTCTGACGGCAGCCATTCACTGCAGAGGATCCATTGTTGAGTGGTGTAAGGCTAAATTTATCCAAAGTTCTCTTTTTTTTATGAAGAAACAAATTTCTCTGCATTTTTGGACGGTCTTGAGAGTGAATACATTTTAAGCAATCTTGCATTTTTGGGTGAACTGTTCCTTTAATAAATGCCTTAGTATCAGATAATATTGACAGTCTGAGATGTTGATACTGGCTTCATTATAATATTGTGCACTGCAAGCAGTTTGTAGTTCTTTCAACATAAAACACAAGGCATCTCCCTGTTTTTGTCGTTCTTCCTCCCTCTCATATACGTTGACTCGAGGGATTGAATTTTGCCTCCTGTTTTTCGTTGCGCTTGCTGGTGTCGTGTTACTGTCCTACTTCAGGGTAATGTTGATATGGCAGCTCTGATACTGAGGTGATCACTGTCTCTAGTAACAGTTTAATAGAGGACAAAAGTTCCTCTTCATTGTGGTATTAAAAAGAAATACTATATTAACAGTTCTGATCTGAAATGGATATTTATTTTCCTAAGACTGTCACGTTTTTGCACCTCTCTGATATCAGTTACTGAGCCCATATTTTAGTCCAGGTCCATGTGGACTGAGGTGTGGTTAATTTCGTCACCTCTATGGATCAGTTTCCTAATTATTTAGCTGTGCATTTATCTAGGCCGACTTTTCCCATGTCATATGACCTCTAAACCCTTTTATAAAATCATTTGTTATCCCATAAATAAAAAAGAAGATGAAACTTGCTGCACCAGTTTGTTTTGCAGTCTCACAGTGGCTGGGTCTGTGGTTTAGTGTTTCTCTGTAAACGTGATTTTGTGTACCTGATACAAACAAAAGGAATCGGTGAGGAATATGGTTCCTGTTAACCCCTATGTACTCAATTCACGGTTCAAGGTTAGGCTGTTTAATTCAAGTTTAAATTCTTTAAATATATACATATACATATACATATATATATGTATATATGTGTATGTGTATGTGTATGTGTGTGTGTGTGTGTGTGTGTGTATATATATATATATGTGTGTATAATTATTATTTTTTTATTTTAAAACAGCAATATGTTGTTCCCAAAAAGACACTTAATACTGAATATGTTTTTGTAACTATTTAAATTCTTATATTTATAGTTTTAAAACATAATTGTCATAGTCATTAAATATAAAAACCTTTATAGATTTGGTTTATTATTATACCTAAATATAAAAAGCATTTATATTTGGACATTTATATTTAGATTTTTTTTAGTAATATAGTAATATGTCATGTTTCATTCCTTGAAAAACTGACATGTACTCTACTTTTTCTATCTAAAAGAACACTTAAGTGTACTTAAATACAAATGTGTACACTGGTATTGAAACACAAATGCCAGGACTAAATTCTGACCACTAGTAACCAAGCTGATAGTAGTGAAAACTATATAAAAAAAAACAACTAGAAAAATAGATTAAGGCTCATCCTGTATGTGGTGAAATGATAACTTAAACCAAACATATTTCATCTTCATAATGTGAACTTGGATTAAATTCCTGGATGTTGGTGTAAATGTGAGGCTGTTGCTGGTGGTTAATGATTGCAGCTGAAGTTGGATTGGGAGCAGCACTTGTTTGTTTAAGTTTGTTTTTCCTCTGTGTCTGTGTGAAGAGATAAAGCCTCAAGCGTTTCTGTGAGCGTGTTAGCGTAGTTTAGAGGAATGCGTAGGATGAAGCTCATTTGTCAAAGTTTTTTTTTCATGTTGTCTCTGATAACTGAGAAGTTTTAGGCTTGACGTTTGGATCGATTCCTGAGAGCTGTGAGAGAATGAAGTATTAAAGATAATAGTGCATGTGAATGTGACTATGGCTTTTACTGCAAGGTGACCTATGAAAAGATATAGGTCAAATCATAGAAATCCTTTTTTAGATGAGATGTTCTGTACTGACTTCACAATTCCCTTAGGTCCAAACAAACTTCAGAGAAGTAGATAATGTAAAGAGGCCAGAGTTATCTTGAAAGAACTTTCTTTATCTATTTCCTTAAGCTTCAATTGCTGATAGGCATGATTTCCAGTCTTTCTCCACCCTGAAACTACAGATTTGAGCTTCCTGCTGTCGTTTGAGTGTAAGGTCCACTAACGGACTGGTAGTCTGTGTTTTTTGGCCTTGGGCTTCTTTAGTCTTTCCCATTTTGATGTGATTCCAAGCATCTATTAAATCACACGAACTGAACTACAGTCAGTGCTATACTTTAAGAAAACCATAAGCTGTATATATATATATATATATATATATTTGTAGAGAGAGAGGTTTTGAAATTGTGCTGTTTATGTTTATGAGGAACCAGCTGATGACTTTATGAACTAACAATATGTCCGTTAATTTTTCAATGTATTAAACATTCATGAGTGAACTATATTTGGAAAATAACCAAATAAAGATTTACACTGAAATTGCTAGTAATTTTACATTTGCGTCTAAAAGTTTTGTCCTGTGGGGGTCCAAACAGAAATGCTTGGAATTCTGCTACAGCTGCTTTCTCTGATCACATGCCACGTTTAATCAGATCGGTCTGTTTGGTGTCAGTGTGACTGTAGACTTCCCATGATCCCTGCATTCAGGAGTCTATTATGATAACAGTGTGGGTGGATAATGGCATGTTGATGATTACACACTGAACTCCAGAACTCTCCCACCTGCCGCTGAACAAGAGACGACAAGCGGGAGTTGAACAAAGATGTTTTCCTTTATGTCATCAGTAGGCAGGCTTCTGTGTTTTGTATCATTTACTGGTTGCAGGATTCAATCTCCATGTTAAATTCCGGCCTTTCTATTCATACAATCATTTAGTTTTGAACCTGCTACTATTTTTAAAACATTAAATGAAACTCATGCAATTTTCAATATATATTTTTTTTAAAGTAGCAAACCATTGTGAAACTACAAAAGGGCCTTCAACCACAGATGTGCACATTTGGGAAAATGTTAGATTTATGTATTAGACGACTCTCTAGGAACATTTAGTTCTAAATGATCAACTATAGCATGTTTTTTTTATGTTCTCACATAATAAAATAATGAAACATAATATAATTTCATATCTGTTTATTTACTGGTTTGGTAAGTTATCTACAGGGTCATTTTATTCACAAAAATAAAATCAGACAGAAAAGAAAAAAAAAAAAAAAAAAAAAAAAAAAAAAAATATATATAT
>JAUMHI010000252.1:3957260-3968150 GCA_032359435.1 Enteromius unitaeniatus | reverse complement strand
CCATGCAGCTCTCCAGAGCAAAACCAGGAGATGGGTGACGCACTGCTTTCGTGCAGATCAGTGGATTTCAGATTTATGTTCTGGGACATATGAATGACATCAACAGTAAATATCATGATCCTGTTCTTGTGTTTTTCAGAATTGTATGTTGATGTGTCTGACTCTTGTGCTGCTGGTGCTTTCTTACTGAAAAAAACCCCCCACTGCATCTAACCAGTTTGATATACAGTAAAAGGCCAAAATAATAGTAATTTTTTTTTCCCCAAAATGTTGGGATAGATTGAACTAAAGCATATAACATGTATAACACAAGCAATTATATTTCTATATCTGCTTTACATTTATGCTGACTTTTCCTGTATTCATAATTGCAAATCAAACTATTTTTCTCCTGATTGTAAGTCACTTTTTGCAGAAAATTTTTGTAACAAGTGTAACTGTAAGAATGATAATCTTTCCTTTCCATTCTACATTATACGTAAGAATATCATTAATAACTAAAAATCTTCATCTTATCAATACTTTCTTCTAAATACATTGCTATTATGGGTTCAAGGAAAGGACATCCTTCCTGCAGTTATGAAGTTTTCCAAGTGCAGTTTTGCCACAGGCACTAATCTATCAGCAAAGATCATTTCTGGCATAGTTCCTCTGTGACTCCCTAAGAAGCTTTGCCCAAAACATTGACTCTTGGAATGGTTTCGCTTGTAATCCTCGTCATCAGATATTCCTGACCATGAAAAGAGATCAAGGCTTTGTTTTGCCTGTGGGATGTAAACCGATGCATGGACAAACTCAAGCCAGCAAGTGAAACCAAATCCAGTCAAGCTTTTCTTTTTCTTTCTTTTTTCTACTCTAATCATAAAACTACACACTGTCACATTCAGTTGAATGCATTAGCAAAAACTATCTGCGCATAGATATTTGTAGATAAATCCAATTAATGAATTGAGATTTTCTTGACTATATGAACCACACAGGATCAGCATTCAGAACATTAACCAGCAGGTGGCATTCTTTGAAAGTATTATATAATTATGTCTAGAGGCTGATCAAAGCACAGAAAGAGGATATGGAACAGACAACCTGCCTAAAGGCTGTTAGTTGATCTCATACTATACCTGAGTTCAAGGCTATCCTGCATTACAGGAGACATAAAAAGCATATAGACCATTATTGAATTTGTTTTAAATAAACACAAAGCCTTTTACTTCACAAGGTGTTAAGTAATGGAAGTGGTGTGGATCATTGGAGTGGTTTTATCAGCTGTGTGGACGCTCTTTCTAAAGCAGAACCATTTCTGAGCAAGTGATGCAATTCTACATTTCTACAAATATGTTCTGATGAAGATACAAAATCATCTACATCTTTGATGGCCTGAGGTTGAGTAAATCTCCACACACACACACACACACACACACACACACGCACGTTGCATAGGTTTCCAAGAAATTATCTGGAGTCACTTTAATCAGTAGCTAACCCACAGAGAAAGAGAAAGAGAAAGAGAAAGAGAAAGAGAAAGAGAAAGAGAGAGAGGTGCCTAGAGCTGATTGGTATTCAGTGCGTCGTGCGGATGCGCTGCAGTTTTCCTCGGCTCGTGCAGCAGCTCTCCGCCGGTCAGCTGATGCGCTAAATGACCCCATGCGCGCGCTAATATGGGTTTGTGCGCGAGGGAATTCCGTTCAGTGATAGTTCCTCTGGGACACTCGCTCTCCTCGTGGATGCTGCCGCTGCTGCATAACCGCGCGTACTAACACTTCTGTAGCGAAATATGAATTTTATGTTTTTATTCTGAAATCCTCTTAGGCTATAAAAGCGATGGTAACATCAAACGCGATGTTTTAATTAACATTCCCTCTTTACCTCCAGCAAACGTACCCACAATTGTTGCGAAGAGCTAACGAGATACAGTGCAGTAGCTCCGTTCAAAGCACAGAAAAAGAAGAGCCTACGTATTGCGGAAACAGTCAAAAAGCGCGAAATGAATGCGTTTTTAGATACCATTTGCAACTGAATAAAATGGGAAATGGATTAATTTCCACATGGTTCTCGTTTTATTTTAACCTTTTCTGATGAACTGTTTTCCCGCTCTACTTCAGTCATGGGCAGCCTGTTTTTGCCAGGTGATAACAATAAGAAGATCTCAATCACGGAAACTAAGAATCAATTGCCCTGTCAGTTCTGGTCAACATATCAAAACAAACACACTTTTTTGAAATCATATTACAATTAATTCATTTCAAATGAATGTACTGTAGACTAAGTAAAAGGTTTAAATTGGCATTGATAAGTAGTGTGAGTCATATGTGTCTCTTTAATTGATAGCTATTGCATTACCTGAAAGTTCTTCTTTGAAAAACATAGCCTAAGTTACTTCTATGGTTTGAAATACAATGCAGGTGCACATTTAATACATTTAAGCATACTTCTTGTTTATAAAGGTGTGCTGCAGGTTAAGCTGGTTAAGAAGTCTAGTAGGAACACTAGCACACAGCATCTAGAACACATGTTGGTGATGTTTCCAATAGGAATATGAAAGGATATGCACACCCTCTCATCCATCCAGATTATGACTCTGTTGCTGAGAGGATTGCTGGACAACATGGATTACAACATTTATGTTTTTTACCTTCTTTTTTCTATTTCCCAAAACAGCTTAAATGATTTTGTCAAACATGGAGGGAGAGAGAGTCCAATGAAATGGCCTAAAGCAAAGAGATCAGGTTTTGGGCCCCTGTGCAGTTTGGATTGGTGCTCTGGAGTCACAGATAACTCATGTCGGCTGGAGAGATATTCACACCAGATGTGCACAAGGGATAGTGGATTTTTTTTTAGCATTGAATTTTTAAATAGATGCTTTGAGCTTTCATTCATATCCTCTTTTAATTTTCCTCATTCTATTCAGAAGGCCTGACTATCCAGTGTCATAATAACTAGTGTTTAATTTAAAAAGCAGTACAGTTTACAGTAAAAACACCTCACCAATTGCACTAAAATCTTTTTTTCTCTTGTAATAATTTTAATAAATGGATGAATCAAAAATTGACTGCTAATGTGTTATCTCTCTTTTGCATTTATAATAGGTCTACAATGTCATTAAAGACTCGTTTTTTACTGCTTTCACAAAATATTAAGCAGAACCAATATGTTTTTTAATATTTATAATAATAACAAATGTTTCTTATTATTCATCTCTAATCAATATTAGAATGATCTGCATATTAGAATGATTTCTGAAGGATCATTTAACACTGAATACTGGAGTAATGATGCTGAAAATTGGACATTGAAATCACAGGAATAAGTCTTAATTTAAAATTGATTTCACAATAAATAATATTTAACAATATACATTTTTTATTGGATTTTTGATCAAATAAATGCAGCCTAGGTAAGCATACAAACTTTCAAAATAATTTATAAAATATTACAGACCCCTAAACTGTCCAACAGTATATGTTTATCGTGTAATTAAAACTGCTAAAGTCCAATCAGATTTTCTAAAACATCTGGTACATCCTTTGATTTGTTTTAGATTTGAGGATTTTCTACCATGTTGTGCGCAGTAGAAAAAGTTCAAAAGGCAAATAAATATAAACAATAAGAATAACAGATAGGCAATTTGTTGTATCCATGCAGATGTGTATGGTTGTGCATGTGGAGAGGTGTGAAGTTGTGGTGCAGTGTTTATGGGTCATGAATGATTCATGTAAAAGGCCTCTGGCAGCGTCCTCCATTAAGGATCTGCATGGCTTGAGGGAAGTTGTGTTGGCCCTGAGGCTGTGGGAGCTACCTTTTGAAATGCCCTCCAACACCCTCACCCTTACAAAGTCAAGTCTGCTCTGTTGTCAAATGTATGTTGTCCTTCTAGTAACATCTCTGCCTTGTGTCAGTGAGGCGGATGGTGTTATTGTGCAGACATTAGTGGCTGTGACAGGCCTGGCCACTGCCGCTGTAATTAATGTGTCTTCATGCACTGCAACAGTTGCAGATGATGGATGCAGTTCACCTTTATACACCTGTGCCTGGACCTGCTCACGCTTTCTCTCTGACTGGGGGGAATCGGACAGAGATGGAGGGCTTTTGGATGTCTGCTGCATCAACAGTCTTCTCACTAGTGTAAGGTAAATTCAAAACACAGTTGCACCACTTTTGCATATACTGTAATATTTTTTACATCCTGTTAAAGGCACTGAATTAGCAAAGACCATAATTTAAATATTTTTAATTTGTGCATTCACACATCCATTATGCATTAATTAGGCTGATTGTAGGTTTTACAGAATAACACTAAAGGGGAATTTTATTCATAGCAGCAATTTAGCAAATTATATGAGAGAAAATTGTCATGAAAGGACAAAGAAGAAAAATAATTTAAAGATATAGAACAACAGCAAGACTTAAGATATTGTAGCGTTCTCAGACTGTAACGATTCTCAGGAGTCATTTGGATCCATATGCAACAATGTTTAATCCACAAGACAGGGCAGACAGATACAGTTCACGGGCTAACAGTTCAGTAAAGGGGTAATCCAAACTCGTAGTCAAACAACAGGCAGAAAGTCGGGGCAGGCGGCGAAAATCGGAAACCAAAACACAGTCAGAAATCAAACGCGGGGAAAGTACATGGAGAACAGAGAATAACGCTCAGTAACGATGGCCGGGGCAAATCGAGACTGTCTGAACTGGGCCACAGTCAGCATTTAAATACCCTGCCGAGGCCCGTAGTCGAGCGCGCCAAGGCCCAGGTACGTGGGGTAAAAAGGGCCGGGGAGGAAACCTCAGTACTCTGGCAAAGGTTCCCGCTGCTGCCCGCGAGAGTGATCCGTGACGGCGCGGCTCGTGACAGAGCCCCCCCCCCTGCGAGCGGCTCCCGAAGCGAGCCCTGATCCGGCGCCGAGGTCTACCACGAGGTCTGGGGGCTGGCTTCTCAGGATGATCAAGGTGAAACCTCTCCGTGAGGCCAGGGTCGAGAATATCCTGCGCATTGACCCATGATCTCTCCTCCGGGCCAAAGCCCTCCCAATCAATTAGGTACTGCAGGAAGCGACCCCGGCGCCGGGAGTCCAGGATCTCTCTGACCTGGTAGATCTCCTCATTATCAGGTAACAGGGGAGGGACCTCGAGAACCGCAACCTCATCCTGGACCTCCTCTCCCACCGGTGCAGCAGCGGGCTTAAGCAGAGAAGAATGAAAGGTGGGTGAGATACGGTAATCAGATGGAAGGTCTAATCGATATGATACTGGAGAAATTTGTTTGATAATTTTGAAAGGACCCACGTACCTAGGACTCAACTTCCGACAGGGCAGGCGTAGGCGGAGGTCCCGAGCTGACAACCAGACCCATTGCCCGGGTTCATAAGCAGGGTGCGGACGTCTGCAACGGTCGGCTTGAGCGGCTACTCTTCGGACGGCCTGCTGGAGCTGGATGTGAGCTGTGTCCCATGTCTCTTCACTGCGTCGTAACCAGTGGTCCACTGTAGGTAAGTCGGAGGGTTCACCGGACCAGGGGAACAGGGGAGGTTGGAACCCCAGGATGCACTGGAACGGCGTCAAACGGGTGGCCGCCTTTCGTAGGGAGTTTTGGGCATACTGCACTGGGGTTGTCGTGTACCAGGTGTAGTAGGCGGTCTCTGAGAGCCACGGGGACGTACGTCTTGCCTGGAGGACAGTCTGGGGGTGCAGGATCCTCGACCTGAGCCTCCATGATCTCCCGCATAATGTCCCATTGAACGGGGCCCAGAACCAGTGCTGGGGGAAGAATGTTCTCGGGCTCTGAAAGTTGTGAGGGTTGATCAAACTGGCGGGAGAGGGCATCTGCCTTGCCGTTCTTGGCCCCGGGACGGTAAGTGATGATAAACTGGAAGCGCGAGAAAAACAGAGACCACCTAGCCTGGCGAGAGTTCAGACGCTTGGCGGAGCGAAGATACTCCAGGTTTCGGTGGTCGGTGAACACTACAAAGGGTTCCCTGGCCCCTTCGAGCCAATGCCTCCATTCCTCAAGGGCTGACTTATAGCCAATTTATAAGTTATAGCCAATAACTCACGGTCCCCCACATCGTAGTTCTGTTCAGCGGAGGTGAGCTTTCGTGAGTAAAAGGCGCAGGGGTACCCAGAGACCCCTGTGCCGACAGGGGCCAAATAGGGGGTCCCTATAAGGGACCCCGCAGGGATGCCAGCTTTTTTTCTTTTGTACTGAAGCATGGGTTGGGGGGGCGGAGACATGAAGCATATACACAGTTCTTACATGTGGAATTAAAGTAATATTCTATATCGATAAGATATGGATATAAGTGAAGGGAAACACAGCCGTCTAGCTGACTGTGGAACATAAGGTTTTGTAGCCACAACCTACTGTGCGTAGGAGACCCAGTAGGAGCACAGTCGGAGCTAATCTGCATCTAGCTCCAACTGCAGGGAAGGAGAATTCAGGTTTGCCTTGGCAGGGAACTACTGAGAAGAGTGCACAGAGAAGGCTTGTAGGTCCCCTACCCTCTTGATGGAGGTCAACTCAATCAGGAGTGCTATCTCAACTGACACTAATGGCTCAAAAGGGGCTTGCTGCAGGCCCTGTGAGGTGATGGAAAGGTCCCAAGAGGGCACCAGGCGACGAACAGACCTCATCTCAAAGTGTAGGCCTGCCTTGTTGAGGAGGCCCTAGACTGGGAGATGGTATCAATCATGGCTGCTGGAAGGCTGGAGAGGTCTGCAGGTTCCAGAGATCAGGCCGCTGGTGCCAAATTCCTCGCTCCCCTGCTCCTCGACCTCCCTGATCTTGCACAGGGTCTGCACAGGGTCTGATCGGCTGCACAGTTGAGTGACCCTGGAATGTGAACAGTGATTTCAGCCATGTCTGACCCCACAGAAGCAGATGGCGGGTGAGTTGTGACACCCAAACCCAAGGAGGAGGCATCTGTGTGGACCACGACATGCCTGGACACCTGTCCCAGGGGCACTCCTGCCCATAGGAAGGCAAGGTCTGACCACGGGCTGAATAGGCGCCGGGGAAATGCCAATCCGGAGAGTGCCACAGTGCCATGCCCATCTCGAACCTCGATCATGTAACCAGTGCTGAAGCGGTGTTATATGAAGCAAGCCCAGTGGTGTTACTGTGGCTGCAGGTGCCATATGCCCCAGGAGCCTCAAAAAAGATTTGAGAGCGACCGCTGTATGAATAACTCAATGTCAGCACTGCCTGTGCGCGCTCCCCTGTGAGGCGGAATGCTGAGATAAGAGATCCTCTGCACTGGGGAGAGTTGCCTCACCATCTCAGCCGAGAAGCCTTTACGGCTCCCCGTACTTTACGGCTCCCCGAAGCCAACTCACAAAGGAGAGGCCGGATCTCAGCATAGCCATGGTCATACGCTCGCAATGAACGAATGAGTCATTCACAAACGCCGCCTCAGCGTACTCCTGGCCCAGACACGTGAGGCAGCGCTCGTCCCAAGTCTGAAGAGGTGAGGAAACTTCCGCACCCAGAAGCTACCAGCCTGCGGGGTTCGTTATCATCTGCCCAGTCCTTGCTGACAATGAGAGAAAGCGCGAACTCGCAGGAACTCTTTTTTTTCCAGATTTCTCTGTCCTTCAGGATTAAATTCAGTTTGCACTTAAGTATATTCCTTCATTCCATAATACATGCTCTTATTAAAATTACTGAAGTATACTTGTTTTTCACAAGACCATACTAGCAGAATGCTAAGCTATTACACTAAGTAGCAACAACTTGCAATACATAAAACATCTAAAAAACAAAAAACATAAACAGTTACCAATAAATTAAGGTAACAGAGTACCAATAGTGTTATTTCAGTCAGTGGAATCTAGATGTGTTTGATTCAACAGGCAGTGTAAATTGATTATTAACGCAGATTTTGCCAGTTCTAAAAGGTCCATTCAGTTACAAATCATGGTCAATGTGAATGCCTTTTTAGTGAATTTGTCTTTATGCCTCTCGTTTTGCAGCTTGTAGAATGAATATTTTCAACCATTAATTAAATAGCATTTCTGTAGATTTTACATGCTTTATTTATGAGTACTTGTCAGGAGTTGTCATTGTGGGTGTTCATTCAACTACGTGATTATGTGCGTCTTAACACAGCTGATTCACGGCATACATTATACTTTAGTGGTGACTTTCTGTTTTATAAATGCTGATTTAAAAGGTTGTTACTGAATAATAAGCATTTGCTAGGAGCTGTTTGGGCTGGCGAGAGTGAGCAAGCACAGTTTTGCTATCACTGTTCCCCCACACACACAGACACAGTCAGTGGGATTTACTGCAGTGACGCAATGGTTATAATCAGGGTCATTATAAGGTTGCATGATATACGTGGACATATGTGCAATTCATATGAGTTACAGGATCGGCAAAGTCTGCTATCCTTCGTGGTAATGACATAAACATTCACAAATGAGGCATGTATCATTCACATGCAATATTCATGCTCAACGTGACTGCAGCAGAGAAGAAGACTGGCTTTAAGCTCGTAGCTCATATACTTTAAAAATGGGTCCTTACCCTGGTTTTACTTCATCTGACCCTGAAAATTAAAAGAGGTCTTTATTAAAAATTAAAAATTAAAAATTAAAGTGTTTTTCCCCCCTCAAGTTCATTTTAAATGAGCTAAAACGTGAAGTATGGCAAACTATTATTTCCATATTCAAAAACTATTCTTCTTCTGTGAAACAAAATACATTTAGGGTGCTTCATTTTATATTAATTATATTTATGAGTCCAGAATAAAACATGAAGCACAGGATATAAAAGTCTTAAAGCAGAGTTATGAATTGATTTCTCTAAACTATGCCTGCAAAAAGAAGGGAAATTAAACCATGGTGACACAGTGTGTGATATGGACTGAAATCTGAAATCACAACAGAACATAAAGAGCATAGTTGTTCATAACAGATACATTTTAAACTTTAAGAAATTTTTTAAAATATTCTGCTGGGGGAACATCTAGCAAGTCAGCCGTCTGAGGTCGGACGTCCGCGAGATTTGGGTCTTTTTTTCTTATCAGTGTAAAAGACACTAATATAACTATATTTATTATAGTTATATATAACTATATATTTTGGTCACACAAGTAAGTGTTATGTACCATTCTAATATGTTAAATGTCTACTTTTTTAATTCGCTCTCAGTAACAACAAAAGTTTGTGCTTTTGCAAAATAAGGAAAATAAAAAGCGTTACTAAAATCAGTGAAAACATGACACACAGACATGAGAAACATATCTATAGAAAGCTTGAAGTGTCTACTTTTAAATGCAGTAAGTGCACATTGAAAACAAATATTTTTTTTTCAATGTCCTCCCATTCTTTCTACCTGACTTACCTGTCAGTTTCACTAATGGGCCATTAGGGGAGTGGTCTTTGTCTCTTCAGGTGTCAATCACTGAATATTAATGGGGTATTCTCACGCCCCCGCATACCAGCTTTCAGCCTCAAAACATGTCTTTTAAAATTTAAAACACTATCTTTCTAACACTATCTGTTTTGTATTGTCATTCTGAAGTAAATATTCTAACATAGTAGGCTGGTTACCCTAAATTCTTATTCAGGACCATTTCACTATGGCTTGGATGGCCTTATTTTAGAAAGTTTTATTTTTCCAAAACTTAGTAACCATGCATAATATTTTGTTTCTAAAAAATGCAAACATGTACAACAATCCTGGTCACATATTATTGTAGCACAGTTTCTGCTGTATACAAAAACAATTATGTGTTGGTCAATAGTATGTTATAAGTAGTTGAAATAATCATACATTTCAGAGCATGTCCAAACATCTCAGGGACCCCAAAATCACCTCAGACCCCAGAGGGTTAAGTTAACTGACATCAGGTCTGTAACATGATTAGTTATAAAAGGGATGTCTTAGATAGATAGAGAAAAGATGGACAGAGATGTTTAAAATATTTAAAAAAGATTGTGGAATTGTGTAAAAAGTTCCATAACTTCAAACTGCAAAGGCTTTGCATCTCATCTACAGTGCAAACATCATCAAAAGATTCAGAGGAACTGGAAAAATCTCTGTGTGTAAGATACAAGGCAGAAGGTCTATGTTGGATGCCTGTGGTCTTCAGGCTCTCAGATGAAACTGCATCAGTCATTGGCATGATTCTGTTATTGATATTACTAAATGGGCCCAGGAATATTTCCAGAAACCACTGTCGGTAAACACAATGTGCCGTGCCATCTGCAGATGCCAATCAAAGCTCTATCAAAAATTAAGTGGGCCAAGGCTCATTTAAAATGGATTGTTTCAAACTGGAAAAGTGTTCCATGGTAAAACAAGTCCAAAGTTGGCATTCTTGTTGGAAATCACAGACACCGTGTCCTTGGGGCTGAAGAGGAGGGCGACCTCCTAAAGTTTTTAGAGCAACAAATGCTCCCCTCCAGATGATGTCTATTTCAGCATTGTGTATTTCAGCAGGACAACACAAAACCACATGCTGCAGCTATTACAACAGCATGGCTTTATGATTCTAGTGTCCGGTGCTGAATTGGCCTGTCTGCAGTTCAGACTTTACAGGCTACACCATGATAAGCATGCCCCTGTATGGCAATGACTTCTTGATATTAACAATTCAGTTTTCACTATTGAAAATGTCATTCTTGATATCAGCAATTATATTTCCACTAGTGACAATTGCTATTTTTGATATCAACAATTTAATTCAGTAACAATGTTAATTCTTGATATTAACAATTATATTTTCAGTAGTTGAAATGGAATTGTTGATATCAAGATTCTAATTGTTGATATAAAAAATTCAGTTGTTGATATCTTTAATTGTATTTTCACTAGTGAAATGTCTATAGACTGCCATTCAAAATCAATTGTTGATATCAAGAATTCAGTTCTTACTAGTAAAAACCTTT
>JAUMHI010000252.1:3905418-3957160 GCA_032359435.1 Enteromius unitaeniatus | reverse complement strand
TAAACATAAGACAGCTAACTGATAACCCAACTGCCTAAACTCCAAAGAAAAAGGAAAACAAAAATACAAAAGATTAAACTAACTCCCTAAACATAAACAGGAGAAAAAACATTTTATAAACAAAATGGCACCCACCTCTCTACTTCATGCGAAAACAAAAGATTAGAAAATAAGATTAACACTCACTTCTCTTCATCTTAGCCTGGTATCAAGCCCAACTAGAACCACTGGACTGGGCCCACATATGTATGTGAATATGCTGGATGTCCCCATAATAGTATGCTGTGCTCACCAGAGGAAGATCATAATGAACAGTGCTCATCAAATGGGGTCTATTGTTCCAAGTGTAAGGTCATTTAAATTTAAATTTAGGCAGGTCATTTAAATCGAATTTCTCCAACACAGAACAATGATGAGAACTTTGTTGTAACTTCGCATTATCTCTTTAACAGAGAGACTAATCTATTAAGCCTTCAGCGGGTTTCAAATTCATTTTAGAGGACAGGCTATAAGGTCAAGGATGAACACGTTGGTAAGAAACTTTAACAATGTTTAGCTAGTTAAGATGTAATATAAAATCAACACTTCTCAGGGTTTGTGTTCCAGACTAGAAGTATCACTAGTTTATTAGATTTAATTTGATAAACATGACACAAATATAAAATTAAGATTTACTAACAGCTTTTGCCAATGCAAACTGTCTTTTAACATTAAAATATTACTCTCGAATTTACTAAAGATGCACAGTAAAGAATTAGCACTGATAAGGCATGAACAGTTATCACACCCAGTGACATTAATTACTCCCTACATTTAAGCCACAGTCAAACACACACTCACCGCAAGGTCTTTTGTCCTTTGTATTTATGTTTATTCCTGTGTTTGTTTTTCCGTGTTTGATTCTGGACTGTTAATCTGTTTACTGATTGTCTTCTGCCTGCCCCGATCTCTGCCCGCTTACTCGACTCTGATTCAGCCTGGCTACATTGTTCTGTCTGCTGATGATCACCTTTGCCTGCCTGACCATGAATTCTAATAAAAGCTTGCAAATGGATCCGCATGTCTCAGCTCCCTTCGTTACAGCAGACTTTGTGGAGCATGCACATGTGACTCACATGACTGACTTATGTCTAATGATCTATTTCGTGGAGGATTATCTGAACTACTCAGCTCAAGAATGCCCCTTCATGTACCGCACTGGACACTGGAGGTTTACATCAATCGGGCCCTCCAGTTAAGTGATTCCCTTTTCACCGTGGGCGTAAAAGAGGAGTTGAATCATCCCACCACTGATCGATCTAAGATAAGTACCAGTTTACTTTCCCCACCATGCTTCATATAGAGTCAGCACACAAGATGGCCACCATGCCTCAGCCAGAATCAGTGTTCAAGATGGCTGCCTTGCCTCAGCCATGATGTCAGCACAAGATCAGAACAAGATGGTCGTCAACCCATAGTCACAGTCTCAGGCCAAGAACGTCTGCCACTTCTGAACCATTGCAGCAGAAGGCCGTCGACCCTCAGGAGGGTCTGCTGGTAGCTACACAACCTCCAGGTCCATCAGTTTGGGCCATTGAACCTTTGCCTTGCCCTGCCACAGCCATGGAGGCAGTTGAACACTCGTTCCAGTTCCCTGTGGACTCCGTTCCGCAGTCCTGTTCCAGAGTCACGGCCAAGAGGGCTGTTCCCCAGTCCTTTTTGTGAGTCACGGCCAGGTGAGCCGTTCCTCAGTCCTGTTTCAAGAGTTTCGGCCAGGAGAGCCGTCCCGGATTTCTGTCCCAAGTCACGACCAGAAGAGTAATTGCCAAGTCCCGTTCCTGAGTTACAACCAGGAGTGTCATTCCCAAGTCCTGAGAATCCTGTTTCCAAGCTATGGCCAGGAGTGCCGTTCCTGAGTCCCGTTCCCAAGTCACAGCCAAGAGATCCACTCCCGAATCCCGTTCCCGAGTCACAGCCAGGAGTGTCCTGTTCCCGAGTAACGGCCAGATGTGCTGCTCCAGTTCCCAGAAGATTCTGTTCCGCAGTCGTGGTCACGGCCACGGAGGCTGAAGGACCCCCGTCCTGCCCAGTGTCAACCGTAAAACTGCCATTAACCTCTTGTCATGCACGGACACTGATAAAGAAACTATTGAGTCTATGTTCTGCCCTGATCAAGCCATGGAGACCGCCTTCGAGCTCTCATCTAGCCCTGTTCAAGCCATGCAAACCGTCTTCGAACTCTCTGGCCATAGAGGCCATTCTTGAACTCTCATCCAGTTCTGCACAGGCCAGGGAGGCTGTTCTTGAACTCTTGAACTTTAATAATCTATCTGTGCTCTCTCTTACAGTCGTGTCTGCTCTGCCCTGGTCTCATGTGCTACCCTGTGTTTAACCATTAAATCATTGCATTCCTCTTTTATTCACCCACACACATACACAAGTCAGATGAGAGAGAACAAACTCAGTATTGTGGAACTCCGTTAAGTAAGGCTGTCCATGCTATTTTATACACTCAAACATTGGATGAAGTTATTATTTTCTCTTTAATACAAATAATGCCATTGCATTTTTAGATGAGTCCACTATGTTAGCAACAATAATATTACCTGTTTGACTGAAAAAGTTTGGCAGGTTTTCACAACAAAACTCACTTGCTACTCAAAACTAGCCCAAATGAAGTGATAATGCGATAAACCTGTGGCAATAGTGATATAGTAGCCCAATTCCCAAAACTGTGAAGACTTGGCAACACTGTGACAGACATCTAACAGGCACAAGCACTGTCATTCATGAGCACTGATCGACAAACAATAATAATATTTAAAAAATACAGACAACAGTGCTCAGTTTGATGTGGTAGTATGTTTCGGTGCTTTCATACTCTCATACTACAGATTAAAAACGTATTTTTCTTAAAAAAAAAAAGGATTACATACTTTGAGGACGTGTCACAAATCCAGGTTATGAACTTCCGTTCACCCACCACCAAAGGTCACCCACTCACCACATGGACTCTTGCACTGCACTACTGTTGCACCTCACACTGGACTACATTTCCCATCATTCATTTCACTGGTTGCACGTTCAATTACACACTCAGATCATTACACAACATGCTACATAAGCCATAAGACTTTACCAAGCAATTCTGTGTTTATTTTCTCTTTAGTCTCCAGTATTGTTCTGCGTTTGTCAGTATCCTAGAGATTGTTGATTTACACAGCCTAGTTTTCAGAATCTTGTGTCAGTTCCTAGTTTTCATAGTTTATTATCTCACCTTACTTGTTTTCCTGTTGTTAGACTTTCGCCAGTTTATTTTGGATTAATCCTTTGCTTGTTGTTTCAGACTCTGTTTGTATCGGATTATTGCTTGCGCTACCTGGATTAACGCTCATTTTATCGGTCTCCCCACATTGGATTACATTTGCCGTGGACTGACCATCGCTTGTTTTTTGGACTGCTTTCTGGTTTTCCCCTACATACCTGTTTGAGAGGTCACAACAAAGTTCTCATCAGTTTCTGTGTTAGAGATTTAAATTCGATTTAAATGGCCTGTCAGTTATGCTTGTTTGACCCTGCCTGTTAGGAAGCGGATGGAACACAGATAGTAAGTTGCACAATAATGAATTTATTTAACAGGTAATGAGTTCAACAGTCTTTGGCAGAGATGAGCAGGTTCCTTTGCAGATCCACAGATGAGGAGATGATAATGAAGACTTGTACCACATGGAGACCACAATCACACATGACAGACACTGGAGAGGCAAGGGAGGAGATCCTGGGAATCTGGGGAGACACAGAATATCAAGGAGCACACAGGAAGAGGTAAGGTAAGTTCAAGAGATAAGTATTCAGGTAATGCTAAAGTAGCGTGAGTCCACTTTGCAAGAACGAGCTCAGACAGTGACTGAGGTGATGTTTGTGGTTTATATGCAGTGTTGTGCAAGTTACTTCCAAACTGTAATACATTATATATTACTTGTTACTGTTATTTAAAAGTAATTCCTTACATTACAACATTACTGAATTAAAATTGTAATGCGTTGCATGACTCTTGTATTACTTTTGAGTTACTTTCACCAAAATAACTACAGAGAGCGTGTCGTCAATGCAGCTGAAGAGTTCTGCATTCAAATACGCACAGCAGGCTAACGTTTGTCACAGTGTCAGCAACATTAGCCTAATTACCATGAATATGTCTGAGGAAAATAGTAGGAAGATATTTTAATTAGTTAGAGTTTTCTGCGTCCGTTTCACAAAGATAAATTTCCTGACTCTGATGTACCTTAAGTCATCTTTATTAAAATTATAATGAAAGAGGTTTTGTTTTCTTTTTTTTTTTTTGCTCTGTTTTGTTAAGTGGTCATTTAAAGCTTTTTGTATTTATGTCTTCTTTTGCTGAGATCCAGTCAATTTTTGTGAAGCACTTCTGTTCAAGATATTGTCAGTGCAGCAAAATAAATGTAGACGCTTTACTGTTCTGAATGATGTAATACTCTGAATAAAATGATGGTGTTGGTCATTTAGTTTCCACAGGAGGTGGTTTAACGTTTAAACATTGTATATGCTTGAAATGTTTTTATTGCATTTTAGGCAAGTTGTGATGATTTGAAAAGGTTAAATTAATCAAACATTGTTTATGATCAGCATTGTCTGCCGCTGGCTACTTTGTTGTTACTTAAAAAAAATAAAAACTAATATTTAATGAACAAAAATGCTCCAACACTGTTTATATGTGGTCATTGATTGGCTTCTTAAGTGGTGGCAGGTGATTGTGATTAGTATTCAGGGGAAAGTGATCGCAGTGACTGGGTGAGTGTAGAGCCTGGCGTGTCTGTAACAGTGCCTGTTTTGACCATGTCTCTAAATAAAGCCTTGTACTTGGATGTGCAAATCTCATGTCTTGTCAGCCCGAATACAACATGGTGTAAGTAGGCAAATTATTACAAAACAGTGTGCTATTGGGAGATCTAATAGGACATCTTTTTTTTCTCTGACTTCTCTTATAAAACAGCATTTTCTTCAGTGTAGAAGATTAGCCAAAAGGCTGTCAGTTCATTAAATGATAAGCTTTTTTGCCCAATAAAGCAGATTAGTCAGTATAATTGTCACGAACCGCGCCTCTGTGGCCCTCTCTGAAGGACAGCAGCGGGAACCATCCCCAGAATATTAGTTTCTACCCGGACTCTTATTCCCCACGTACCTCGGTGCTTTCGCGCCGTTCCGGCCACTTCCTGGGCCTATAAAAGGACAGATTATAGCGCTAGGAAGACGCGAAGTATCGTTTTGCCTAGCAACCGATTCCGAGCGTTTTCCCCTGTGATTTTCTGATAGCTTTACTGTGTTTGATCTTGGACTGTTCTCTGACTCTGATTCTTGCCGCCTGTCTTGACTCCTTTGCCTGTTCCTCGACTCTGTTTTTGGATTACCCCTGTCTGCTATTGTTTCGCTGGTGTTTGACTTCTGCCTGGTTGACTACGAATAAACGGATTATGCAAATGGATCCAACTGACTCCCGCAGTTCCTCACAATAATAAAACAAATGTTCTATTAACATCTATTTTATATAGTAATGAAAAGAAGAAAAGGGCTGTTTTTTCCTGTTTCCTTGGCCTTTTTGTTTTTTGCCTCAAAGCATCTTTTAAACTGAATGAGTCAACTGCTCTCAAATCCAAGTCATGGAATTTTTAAAGCATACATCTCACTGATGTGGCATCAGAGCTGTGTCAAGTTGGACAATAATTTTTACCAGCATGCACTGCTTTAAATTAGTCACCAGTCAGTCTGTCCATTGCCACATAGTCATACACACACCTTTTATATCAGTGTTTTAAAATGCTTATTGTCTTTCACTGATTTCACTGATTGTATTATGCCATGATAGTTATGAGGTTGATCAGGAAGGGGCATGTTTAATTTCACATTCTTCAAATATCAGTAAATAGCCCAGGCCCAGTTTCCTTTAAATGTTTAAATCATACTCTTAAGACTATGTTGAATGTTTATATGTGAATGAACACCTACTGTAATTTTTTGTGTGAACTTTCTCTTTAAATTTTACAAAAGGCTTAAGGTGTTCACTATTCTCATTAATTTAAAGATGTTTTAATTTATGTGCTTCAACCATTTAGCTTTGGGGTCGACCTGCCTCTTTTCACTTCATGATGATTTATACTGTAGATTAACAGTTTTCTGTAGAGAAGATACTCTTCATTTTCATGAGTACGTGAAGTCCATGAACCCATTTTCAGACAAAGAAAGAAAATATAAATGTTTAATAGCACATATTAGTCTGGTGATTTTTAAAGCTGACATCAATTTGTCAAACCTTTCATAACATAATACATGGGTGGGATTAATAAAATGGTGATGCAATAATAAAATAATCATTCTGTTGCAAAAGTGTGCATAGAGTGTCACAAGGTTTAGGCATTTGTCAAAATAGTGTAAGAAGGAGAGGAAATTATCTGAATGAGCCCATATTTCTTAGATGACACCAGGCCATATGCAAAGTCTGAGTCAGGGACCTCATCTAAATGCTATTAAGAATTAATCGAGTGTTGAGAACATTGAGCTTTATCTTCATGCTTCAAAAGTATAAATTTAGAACTGCAAAGATAACTTGATCTTGCTGTTTTTGCTACACCTTTAAAAGCCAGTAATTTAACATTAAATGTGATGGACCAAACAGCCCTACTCATTTTAAACAATTCAGCCAACAATAATAATCATGGCATGATTTACTCACTTTATTTACTTAAATGTGACGTCGCCCGGTATGGCACAGCTGGGGCCCCACCCTGGAGCCAGGCCTGGGTTTGGGGCTCTTATGCAAGCGCCTGGTGGCCGGGTCTTACCCCGTGGGCCCACCACTTGCAGGAGGGACCGTAAGGGGTCAGTGCATTGTGGGTTGGGCGGCGGCCGAAGGCAGGGACCCCTACGACCCAATCCCCGGACACAGAATCTGGCTCTTGGAACATGGAATGTCACCTCGCTGGGGGGGAAGGAGCCTGAGTTAGTGCAGGAGGTTGAGAGGTACTGTCTTGAGATGGTCGGGTTCACCTCCACGCACAGCTTGGGCTCTGGAACCCAACTCCTCGATAGGGGGGTGGACTCTTCACTACTCTGGGGTTGCCTGCGGTGAGAGGCGGTGGGCTGGTGTGGGCTTGCTCATAGCCCCCCAGCTTAGCCGCCATGTGTTGGAGTTCATCCCGGTGAACGAAAGGGTCACTTCCCTGCACCTTCGGGTCGGGGATAGGTCTCTCACTGTTATTTGTGCCTACAGGCCAAATGGCAGTGCAGAGTACCCAGCCTTCTTGGGGTCTCTGGGAGGGGTGCTGGAAAGTGCTCCAACTGGGGACTCAGTCGTTCTACTGGGGGACTTCAACGCACACATGGGCGATGCTAGTGATACCTGGAGGGGTGTGATTGGGAGGAACAGCCCCCCTGATCTGAACCCGAGTGGTGCTCTGTTGTTGGAGTTCTGCGCTAGTCACGGTTTGTCTATAACGAACACCATGTTCGAGCATAAGGGTACCCATTAGTGCACATGGTACCAGGGCACCCTAGGGCAGAGGTCGATGATTGATTTTGTGGTTGTTTCATCTGACCTCTGGCCGTATGTCTTGGACACTCGGGTAAAGAGAGGGGCGGAGCTGTCAACTGATCACCACCCCGAATCCAGGAGGAACAATGCGGCTTTCGTCCCGGTCTCGGAACACTGGACCAGCTCTATACCCTCTTTAGGGTACTGAGAGTTTGCTCAACCAGCTCACTTGTGTTTTGTGAACTTGGAGAAGGCATTCAACCGTGTCCCTCGTGGTGTCCTGTGGGGGGAGCTCTGGGAATATGGGTTCCGGGGCCCTTTGCTAAGGGCTGCCGGTCCCTGTGTGACCTGAGCAGGAGCTTGGCTCGCATTGCCGGCAGTAAGTCAGACTTGTTCCCAGTGTGTTTTGGACTCTGGCAGGGCTACCCTGTATCACCGGTCTTGTTAACTACTTTTATGGACAGGATTTCTAGGCACAGTCATGGGGTCTGATTTGGGGACCGCATGATCTCATCTCTGCTTTTTGCGGATGATGTTGTCCTTTTGGCTTCTTCAAATCAGGACCTACAGCGTGCACTGGGGCGGTTTGCAGCTGAATCTGAAGCTCCAAATCTGAGGCCATGGTTCACAGCAGGAAAAGGGTGGCTGCTCTCGATTTACCGGTCGATCTACGTTCCTACTCTCATGGCCATGAGCTTTGAGTCATGACCAAAAGAACAAGATCCTGTATACAGGCGGCCGAAATGAGTTTCCTCTGCAGGGTGGCTGGGCGCTCCCTTAGAAATAAGGTGAGGAGTTCGGTCACTCTGGAGGAGCTTGGTGTAGATCCGCTGCTACTCCACATCGAGAGAGGCCAGCTGAGGTGGCTCAGGCATGTGTTCCGGATGCCTCCAGGACGCTGCCCTGGGGACCCCGGGGAAGACCTAGGACATGCTGGAGGGACTATGTCTCTCGGCTGGCCTGGGAATGCCTCTGTATTCCCCTGGAAGAGTTGGAGGAAGTGTCTGGGCAGAGGAAAGTCTGGGCATCCCTGCTTAGACTGCTGCCCCCACAACCCGGCCCCGGATAAGCGGAAGAAGATGTATGTATGAAATTATATTTATAACTATACCATATATATATATATATATATATATAAATTTTATTAAGCACATAATTACTAATGCATATTGAACACAAAAAAGCATTTATTCATCAAAACGTATATACCTAAATTCATTAAATTCAATATAATCTATATCTCTCTCAAAGGCATTTTTGAGGGCATACAAATAATCTTTTCACAATCAGCTCCTATTTTGGATCATGCACTGCAAAATCTAAGAATAAGGATGTACCAGGCCATCATGTCAAAGTTAGAATCTCAAAATGATTATTACTCTTCCATAAAAAGAAATTGTGATCACACATTCTTAAGACATCTTCTGTTCTTTACTCTGTACACAAACTGATAATACATTTGAACTGTATCTGCTATTTCACATGATTATGATTTATGTGGGTGGTTCTTGCTAAAATATTTTCACTACCAGTATAAACTTAAACAGACTTCTTTTACAAGTTAAAGATCTGGTTATCCTAAACTAAATGCCAAAAATTGTATTGTTCCAGACTTTTCACAAAGTCCACAATAATGATTTAATAAAAAAAGCGGTACAGTATAGATTTATTAAAGAAACTAATGGCATAGGCTGTGATTCCTCCTTTTTTTTTAGCTTACTGAGTAACAAATGAAATTTAGTCCCTTTGCTTTTGCCTCCGACAGCCCTTTGATTCTCTGGCCATTTCAAGACAACAATTCTGGAATTGTTACAAACATGTATTTCAACATCCATTCTTTCATATATCTTTAGCCAGTGAATCTATTAATTATGGTTTTATGCTCAGACAAGGTTTTTCAATCTATTACTCTGAGCTTACCAATCTTGTCAAGGTCTGCACAAAGAAGGGAGATTAACGTTCGCTACAGAATATGATTTTAATGACACACATCTGCCATGGCTCGTCAGTGTGAATGTATCCTTCCTTCCTTTCATTGTCTCAGACAGAAGAGCTAATCAACAGAAAGAGAATAGAAAGCACACCCCTTACAAAACCATTGTTAATCACCTGCCGATAACAGGGATGGAAGACTTACAAGACAGGGCATGTTGGGAATAAAAACCTATAAGAAGAGCACTGTTGGTGGTAAAATCCACATTCTCATGAACAGAGAAATTGATTGGACATGGACAAGAACTAAGATGTGCTTATTTATACTCAACAGCATGTCTGTTTCAGTTAAAAAGCTTTAATCATTAGTAACTTTCAGTTTCATTACTTCAGTTTGCACGTCAGAGATGCTTAGTTACACATCTACAGCAATGCATGTTCTATTAGTGCTGTCATATAATGCCACATAGCCTATAACGAACACTCACATATTTATTATTTTACAAATGTGAAAGGAATTCAATTTGTATTTAAACTTGTCCAGTTACATCTGAAATGTGGTCCAGACCACCTCCTGAAGTGGTTTGAGTGATTGGGTTTATATCTGTCTCAAATGCATTTTTGAGGGCATACAAATAATCTTTTCACAATCAGATCAGACATCTGATCATCTGATCAGACAAAACAGCCCCTTAGATATAATACCTGAGATTAAGTAACACTTCTAAGTAGAGTGAGTTTGAATGCAAAAAGGCAATGTTAACTCAAATGCTTCACGAGCATGAAAAATGGCATTGTTTACCAAATGTGACACCCTTAGCAACAACAACCATGTTGTGGCCACTAAACAAGTAAATAGCTGCTCAACACAAGTCTGTAACCCTCCCCCTAGACAAAGCCTGTGCAGTCTCTCATCAACCTTAAGCAGATAGCCTAGCTTTGGTTGCAACAAAACCATAACCAGACTGAAAGCAAAATCTATACTGGATAGGTTTCCTCATAAGGCCTGTAAATCACCAATCCTCTTGGTTTCAGACCACAGATATCAGGGCCAAAAGCAAAACTTTTAACAATACAGATTGTAGCAAAGTACTGAACATTATCAAATAGGAGAACAATATGGTGGCAAAACTATGCCATTAATAAGCGGGCGCACCACTGATGCTGGCGCACTCGCGCTAAATCATTTTGGCGAGAGGAAAACGAGGCCCGTGAGCTCATTACATCCGCGCATATGATATGTCATCTGCGCACATTTCAAACACTCACACGCTTGATTGTTCCTGCACCCAATCTTCTTTCACCTGCTCTCACAAACACTTTTATTTTTGTCAGTCGTGGGGCAGGGCTTGCTGTTTTAGTTGTAATCTCAAATGTGATTGGTTATTCCCATTTTCAGGAAGTCGCTATTGGATGCCTGTTATAGGATGATTCATTCACTTGACTTGAAACATGGCATTGGACCATATTTAGTTATTGTTTCATTAGCTTGTATTATTTATTTATTTATTATTGATTTTGTCTTTATTTAATGTAATTTAACGTATTGTTCATAGAGTAGATCTTCAGATACTTTATTAATAGGCTTTTTAAAGTGCCCCTATTATGCCTTTTCAAATATGATCTTTCACACAGTGTGTCATGTGGCTGTATGTGAACATAAACTATCTGCAAAGTTGTGACATCGACAGTGCATAATAAATGAAGTTATCAAAATGGGCTCACATTCGCCTAAATGAGTTGTCAGTAATTCAAATCTTTTTCTGTTACGGATCCACATCACTAAGTAACATATTTGCATAATGTCCGTCCACGTTCAAAGTTGCGAACAACTTGCCCACCCACAAACAGTACAATTTCAACGTGGATTACATCATGTGAAGAGGATGATGTACCCTGTGCGAGTAAATTTGTTTTATATGCCCTTCCAAAATATGAATCTACAAAGAACATTCATTTTTTCAACTAGACCTCAGCAGCACAATCTCTTGTTGTGTTTGCGTCATTTTACTGATGACTGCTTTTCCAATTTCCAATCTTGGAGTACAATGTGATATTCACCAAACGCTTGGTCTTAAAAGATGTATCAGTGCCCAGTTTTTTGGACCGGCTTGCTCCTCTGAACTTCTACCTGCAAGTATGATTAATAATTGATTATTGTATTTTCTAGAGATCGTTCATAATACGTATTTGTGCACGTTATGTTGTGTAACAACCCTGCATATGTCTTAGTGACTGGCTAATTTGCGCAATTGTGTACTACACTTTTATCTTTGAGCTTTACTTTGGTTTCGCTGTACAACCACAAGTCGGCTCTCACAACCTCTCAGATCTGGCAGTACAACCTCAAATCCCAGCACTCTGACTTTTGCTACTCTTTTTGCGATATTTCTGTTACAAAACTCACTTAAGCACTTGTAAATGCAAATTTGACAGAGCAGAGTCGAGGGCGGGGCTGGGGTGGGCATGAAGTCATTTTATTGTGTGACCAATGAACAACGCCAGCCACAATGCAAACATTTGTATGCATATCATTTGCACCCTCAAGTTCCCGATAGTTCTTATTCCAGACAGTTGTTATTTAGATAATGTATACAACTCAGTTTCAGAAACCTGATGGTGCAGGGTCACATATATATGGTTCATTAAACCACTAATACCATTTATTATTCTGCATGCCTGTTTAAGATTCTTACTGAATCAGTTTGTCACTATACAGAGCAGCTCTCGCCGCTTCGGTGGTGGTGGTGGTGGTCGTCGTTGTCAAACGAAAATTTGATATTTAAAAACCAGTAAAACTAATGATATTTCATAAAAATATTTTCCAAGCGTTTTAAAAATAGCTGATACATATGCAAACAAATGTTTGCATTGTGGCTGGCATTGTTCATTGGTGAGGCATCGACCAATAAAATTACTTAATTTCATCTTACAAACACAAATGTTAATTTTACAAGTTCTAACTTTCAAATTAACAAGTTTTTCTACTGTTTTACCTTCATAGTTGTTCAGCTGTGGGCCTAATGTAGTCTAAACATTGTGATCGATGCAGCTTGACAATCTGTGTGTCTCATTCGTTTAAGTAATGATAAACAATGTTTAACGCAGTGTTATGCATTATACAGTGTTGTAGTTCACAACTTAGAGGTGTGCCCAAATCACTTACAAAAGCAAATTGCAAGCACTTTCCACGGTAGTCCTTGCTAACTACAGTAGTTGACGTATTCTCTCAGAAAGCACCTTCAGTAATGTCAGAAAGTATAGTTTTGGTGCAAGCTCTGTGAACCGCTGTAGCGGTAGTCCAATCATAAAGTACTGCGCCATCTGACCAATCATAGCAGTGAGGGCTCACAGAGAGGCGGGGTTTAGACAGACTCTTCGAACTGCTTCACATGAGTCGTTTACAAATCATTTAGAAATTGGGTAAAATTAAATTTATTTTTGGAGAAAACTAAAGTGTTTTTTGACCTTGCATACATGTAAACTTGTTTTAAAAGACTCATAAAATAATATTAGCAAACTTTAAAAATGCATAATTGGGGCACTTTAAAACAAAGACAACAGTGTACTGCATCAATTTGAAAACCGAAATTACATTGAACTTCACACTTGAAAAGAAAAAAAAACATTTTCCACATCAAATATCCCCGAACACAGTGGTAGTGAAAAAAACCCAGCAGCTTTTAATCATTCCGTTTGCTCTTCAGACGTTATTTATGAGACACAGCCAAACATGACAGACTAAAGCAGCTGTTCCCATGCAGTTGTGCAACAGGAAAAGGAAAAATAAGAAACAAGTTTTAATGCTTAACGTAAGTATTGTTGCACAAAGGCTTTTATGTATGGCAGGGCTTCTCAATCCTGTTCCTGGAGGTCCACTGTCCACTTGCTCCAACCTTGATTAATCTCACCTGCCTTTGGCTTACAAGTAATCCTGAACATTTTAATTAGCTGGTTCAGTGCGTTTGATTAGGGTTGGAGCTAAAATTTGCAGGACAGCGGACCTCCAGGACCAGGATTGAGAAGCCCTGATGTATAGAATGTATATGGGTTGCCATGTTGGTGCATGACCAATCACCCTAAGTTTGTTTGCAGTGTGAAGGTGATGCGTTATAGAACCAATCAGCCTAATCCTAATTTATAATCTGCTGAATGTTTTAGAAGGTCTATTGTGCCTTATGTGCTCTCTGTTTATGTCGAACGGGGTCACATTGTTCATTTTTTATGGCCCTGGAAAGTTTGAAGGTTTGCCACTACTTCTGAGATTTAGGGATTTCATTAAATTGTTTTAATGGTTTAAATCTGGGCTACTTCAGTTTTCATAGTTTCTATTGCCAGGTAGTGGAATCATATTTCAGAAAATCCCTCTTTCTTAACTGCTTTATCTCTCAGATCAATTACTTAGCAGATATAGGCTTTTAAGTAAAGACAGATTGTTGGGAATATCTGTAAGGTTATTTAAACAAAACATACCCCTCCCTCTGCCAGTTCAACAGCACCAATTGTTTTCATCAGAATGGAAATAGAGGAGGCGGGGCCTGTGATGTAGGAGGAGCCTGTATCAATCACAGCCGTACAGCCGTCCATGCAAAACAACATATCTGCACCCACAGACACTCTGCAGAGACAAAGTATTATTAGTGTAAATTAAACATATTGCAATGGATTTTGTTTTAAAAATCACTAGTCTACACTCTTTTGGGGAGGCTTAAAGGAATATTCCATGTAAAAAAAAATTACATTCAGGCCATCCAACAATATATTTAAATGTATTAACATGTGCCATTAGTCGCCTGGAATATATTGCATATTAATTCATATTTGGGTGACACTTAACCCAAGTTCATTAATCAATTTGTCTTCTGCATTTATCCCATCCAAGTTAGTGTAAATATAGAGAACACACACTTACACACAAAGCGAAGGTATATGGATATTTGTCTGATACTATTAAAAAGGTTTTGTGTTGTTGTTGTTTTTTTTACTTTAAAGCTCACAGTTTGTCAGAAAAGGGCAACTGGCTCAGTAATCTTAAAAAATCACCTCTTGTGTTCTAAGCAAAAAAATAAAAAGTAATAAAGATGACATGAGGGTAAGCGTGTGATTGATTTTGGGGTCAGCTTTCCCTTTAAAAGACACTGCGTGGGCAAAGATTGATTACCTCCCTGGAAATTATCTGAGGTTCTGCTCAAAATTAAAAACGGATGTCTACCAGAAATCTTATATAAACTGATATAGGATATTTAGTTTCTATTTGTGTATTTGTGGAAACTGTGATGTAAAACAGATGTAGAGCTGCAGAAAACGCTACGTGGTAAGACATCATAATTGTTCTGTAAAATTGATGCTGATAATGTTCTTACCCCTTCATGACAACCTCCCACTTGCCTTCCTCTTTAGTATTCATATAGTGGAAGGCTCCAGTGTGGTAGTTTGGGTCTGTGCCCCCCAGCACCAGCTCTCCACCAGGGATATGTGTCGGGTCCCTTTTAGATACACACATATAAATACAAAGATATCAGTCGTATTCAGCTAGTACTGTTTAAATACATTTATTATAATCCACTACACATTAATGTAGTTTTGAAATGAAGACGCTCACAAAATATGTATAGAGCGGCTCACCTGCTGTAGTACACTGAGAAGACGTTCTGTTTTAGGACTTGTTGAGACATGATGCGATCAAACACAGGTGTAATTCCGTCAATGGCCACATCTGGATATCCCATCCCCAACACTCCATCAAACTTGGCAAAGATGAACGGGATCGCAGGAAGAGCTGTGGCCTCTGCAAAAACCTGCACCACCGGAATACCACCAACCTAAAGAAGTTTGAGGTCAAAGGTCAAACAGCTCAATCACATACCGTGCAATTGATGTTCTGGTCTTCCGTCTTGCAATTTGTTTTAAAATTAATCAGTATTTTGCCTTTTTGCCGGAAAAATGCAGTGCACAATCTGGACTTGGTTATTTGTTCATGTTTTGCTGTGCATTACCTTTTATGGTAACCCAAATGGCTTTAGCCTCTGCCATTAAAATACCATTTCCATATGCTGGTAAAAAATAGTCCTTTTGGTCTTTCTTCTTAACGTTTCCAGTGCTTTACACTTAAAAACAACTGGCTTTTTTACTCACCACAACCACATCCTCGCTCAGAAATCCTCGGACGTTTCCAGAAGCGTATTGGATGGAGAATCCTGTGCCATTGAAAATATGTGTGAGGGATCTGGAAGCATCGTACCTGTTGTGTGTGACTAAGGAGACACAAAGAGAAAGGCAGACTGAGCTGCAGCAGAAAATAGGTTTGGGTAGATAAAAGAATAACCTTTTAAGATAAATTGTAATGTGGGTTTTATAAGATTGTGTTTAGCAAATCACTTACAGCAGGCTGTGTATAAGGGAGAACAGCTGTGTGAAGGAACCCAGAGGTTGGCAGAACCCGTGTCAAACACAACATTGAACATCTGAGCTGGTGAACCAATACTAATCTCACCAAAGTATTGAGTCTGAACAGAGAAATACACAATTAAAAATGCAAATTGGCTATATAAACAGACTATTAAATATATTAATTTCCACTTGGAAGTCTGATTTACATCTAAGTAGTTGATTAGAGGTGTTGGAGCTGTGCCGTTTGTGGGTGAAGGTTCGTAATATTTTGGCATAATCTCAGAAAACACTTGAGCTGGTGTGACACCCATTTCCTTTAGGGTTTCTCTTATGGAGGGCATTTTCTTTAATTTTACCCTATAGTGAAGAGAAAAGTTACTCATGTTGCAATATTTTTTCCTTGTACAACTGATAAAACAGCAACATCAGGTAGCATTTAACTTATTTTTCATCATTTTGTTTGATGATCTTTTTTTCATTTCAATATAAGACATAAATACAATCCCAAAACTACTAAAACAGATGTTTAAATATTTCGTTTTTTATAAATATGTTTTCTGTGCATTTAAGTTACTTATAATTCCTCTTACTTTTGGCCATTTTTAAAAAAGGTTTTCAGAATAAAAAAACAACAACAACAAAAACATTGTGATCACAATTAAACTATAGCTCTATCTGAACTGAACCAGCGCTGCTTAAGCGAAATAATGACACTATTTCCTTTTAGGCAACCGGAAATGTCTCCATAGTTAGGTTTTCGTAAGTGATTCTGCTTTTTTCCCTAGCTGCATCAACTAAATCTTGTACAAAGCACCATGGGAATAAAGGTGATCTTCCTAAAATATAAAAGCATCTATATATTTTAATCTACAAAGATGCATTGGTACTGTACAAGGAAAAAAATAAAACATTGCATGACATTTTAAAGACAACATCTAATTTCTCCAATTAAGTAATTGCAAATAATGTTATTATATTAAAGCCAGAGCAAACAAATTGTTCACCACTGAGGAGTGCGTAGACTTACCTCCATAAGGCCTCTGTGCTGGTTGCTGAGAGTGACAGGACTAGAAGAACCAAGCAGTGTATCTTCATTTTTATAAATGGACTGAATCACTTTAGAACTGTTACTGTGCTATGCGTCTAATGCCTGATCTCCTTCACAAACTGCTCTCCTCTTTTACTGTGCTTTATTTGACAGACTTTCCTTCTTCCCATATTTTATATGCTTATGTTCTGACCTTGACACAAACCCCAGGCCTTGGTCTCCGCTCACCCCTCCTTTTGATAAATGCTCCCTGACCTCAGTAACCTCTTGGTCAAGGGACAAACATCCCACACAGTGATTTAAGACCACTTCACTTAATAAAATCATAATTGGGGTCTGTAGGATGCGGATGTATGGGGAAAAAATGACAACAAATTGTATATCCTTAAACAATATGCCACATGAATATAACAATATTATCAACATATCAAAGAGCAACAAATAATATCTATTATTATGCAACAGATATGTTTTGCTCTATAATATATATTACAGAACTGACATTCATGGTTTGTTTGTAAGGGCATACTATAACTCTTAATAACCCTTGACCTTTAAACTTAGTCCCGTTGTGGATTCCTAGAACTGGATTTCCCACACTAATGTCAATGCCCACTCTCTTCCCCTTTAATTTTGCCTCATGGGACTCTCCATACATGGACGTCACCTTTTACGTCTTCCTCTATTTTGCAGTTTATCTTCCCTTTACTCATTTTTAAAGGTAATGTGTAGCTAAGATAGTATTTGTGGGTTGGTCATTTTTGTAGGACTGTCAGGTTTATTCCTCAATTAAGAAGATAAACTGCACAATAATACTTCACAGTATGATGAAATTCAGTGTAGTTGGAAAGCACCAACCCACCATAACAATTGGAATTTTTTTGCGGCTAGCAGCTGGCCCGGCAGATGCCTGTGAAACTGCCCACTGTGGCTAAAATTTACAGTAAGTAACATTAGATAGATAGCCCTGGCACTTGCCCACTGATTACATTATTTGACCTCAAAGTTAAAACTTGTATTGCAGCTGCCATACAGCAATTGGCACTACTAACATTACATCTATATTTATATAAAAATATATAATCAGCTGTTGGACGCCACTCGATGCACTTTTTTTTTAGCTAATATGATGATGCCATCGCATTGGTTTTTGACACTTGCTGGGTGCTTTTCAGCTGAACAGCTGGTTATGTTGGCCAGGCAGGGTTTGCACTTACCCTCCTCAAACAGTAGGTGTCACATGATTAGTGTACTGGCAAATAAACACACAGAGAGCATCAACTGATATTATCTTTTATTTACTACATCTTTATTTCAGAAGACCTATTTTGTGACAAATCTTAAGTGCTAAACAAAATCGTATTTTTTTCTGCGAACATAACATAATTGCAGACAATGACTATTGGGTTGTTAAATTAACTATTTATGAGAATCATATACTAATTCATGGTCAGTCAGTTATTTGAGGTATGATGACCAGTGTTGGGGGTAACGCATTACAAGTATCGCAAGTTACCTAATAATATTACTTTTTTCAAGTAACTAATAAAGTAACGCATTACTTTTTAATTTTAGAGTAATAAAGCGGAGTTATTTTTCAAAAAATGAACACCAGTTACTTTGTTTTCTTATTTATTGACTGACAATCCTCCTGACCTCCCAACCCTGATGATGACCGAAAAGTAGGCCTACTGCATGCTGTACATTCTTCTACATCTTTATTTCAGAAATTTAGTTAAGACCTATATTTTGTGACAAATCTTAAGTGCTAAACAAAATCGTATTTTTTCTGCGAACATAACATAATTGCAGACAATGACTATTGGGTTGTTAAATTAACTATTTATGAGAATCATATACTAATTCATGGTCAGTCAGTTATTTGAGGTATGATGACCAGTGTTGGGGGTAACGCATTACAAGTATCGCAAGTTACCTAATAATATTACTTTTTTCAAGTAACTAATAAAGTAACGCATTACTTTTTAATTTTAGAGTAATAAAGCTGAGTTACTTTTTCAAAAAATGAACACCAGTTACTTTAAGTTTTCTTATTTATTGACTGACAAGTCTCCTGACCTCCCAACCCTGATGATGACCGAAAAGTAGGCCTACTGCATGCTGTACATTAGGTAACTTCATATGTAGTTTCCCATTCTGTGTGACACACCACTGTTTTCATGTATGTTTTTGTGTAGAAAATCATACTGATGTAGTATAAAATGGCATTTTGATTGTCTGAAACTTTTGCTGGTGTAGTTTATCAGTGGTAGGTACAGCACAATTTAGAAACATTATTTGCTACTATGTTGATTTCTTCATGTTTCATGTGACAGTATTTAATTTAAGACAACCCAATAAGAAAAAAAAATACGAAATCTTCGTTGAAACCTTTTCACGTTTGTATTCTGCTTGGCACCTTAATCTCTATTGTATTCAGCGGCAGTCACAGAACCACATCCGCTCTAGCACGTTCAGTGGAACTGGCGGAAGTGGACGCACGTCATTGGCTGTTGAGCTGCTCTTCAGAGTTGTGCTCGTGCATTCATTCAAACGGCTGACTTCTGCAGCGCGCGCAAGGAAAGGGCTGATCTCCTTCGAGCTCAAATTCATGTTTCATCCGTCTGTTTGTGATTCTGTCAACTAAATGTATAGGTAAGAGACGATTAAAAGCGACCTTTTTATCTTTGGCCACCGCCAGCTAACAGTTTCACCGGAGATAAACCGAAATAACCTTGTAGCAACTGAAGGAAAAAAAAGGCGGATGTTGTATGAGCCTAACGTTATACATATACTTCAGCGCATGAACCTTTGCTCATTTTGTAGGCAACATTTACAGTTACTAGAAAGTGTCTTGTGTGTTAGTGTCTTGCTAAAACCAGGAAACTGTAATGTTTATTATGTTAGCTAGCACTGTGGCTACAGCAAACTGTTGACAGACTAACGTTAGCTTATAGGGTTTTGTCACATGAAAAGTCACCTTGTAAAAAGCCTCGAGATTTGGGTTTCAATGTATTTTAATAATAATGAGCTTTCGTAGCCTGACCAACCCAATTCGTGTTTTGAAATGAAGTGTAATCAAATACTTCCTGCTCCGATGTCAACAAACCACCAAATAAAGTTAGAAGTCTGTGAAGCGGAATTAAAAGAAGAACTGTCCACGTGTCTGTTGTTTTGAAACCCTTAGTTTGCACCACATAGTGCTGTTGAAGAGACAGAAAATTCCTCCAGTATTAGTGGATGTTAGCTCATGCTGTCATTCTCAAAAGAAGGTCATGTGGTTTTGGAATAGCATGAAGCTGAGTAGATTTTTTGGGTGAGTTGTCCCTTCAATAGCCTAATCCATGTAAAAACCATCATGTCATTAGACATATCGCCTGCTACAGTGAAAGTCTTTTAAGCTGCTGGAGTAAATCTCATTCGACTGTGTCCTGCTGGTCTGATGCGAGACCGTCTCATTGAATTCCAGATTAGTAGCTCTGATAATCTCATAATAATGTTACGTCTGAGGTCTTTGAGCGGTGCGGTAGGTTTTCAAGAAGCTTATCGGTTCATCACGTCAGGGCTGATAATAATCTTATACACTTCACATAAAAAAACATGACTGTTAAAAGTCTAATTATACCTTTAAGTGATAGTTCCTGTCATCATGTTGTTCAAACCCATACTACTTACTTTTTTCTGTGGTGACGAAAAGGAGATGTTTAGTACAACCTCGAAGCTGCTCTTTCCCTATACAATAAAATGATAGGCCTAGGGGATGTATATTTAAAAGGTGATTTAAAAACCTTTTAAGAGGTTTCAAGTGATTTCTTAATTTGACCAAAATGTTATTATGCTACTATTTTAATATTTCACAGAAAGAAAAAGTATTTCTAGGGAAAAAACAAAATGTTTTATTATTTGAAATTGCAGTTTACATTACAACAATAAAATTACAGTAATAATATCTGTGGCCTTTTTTTTTAATTGAAAACCATGAAACAATTTGATGTAAAACCACAGGCAACCTTCAAGTCTTTTTGCTTTTCATTAATCTTTGTTTTCTTCTGTTATTCTCCTCATAGACATGACCAGACAGGAGTGAAGTATCTCTTCTCAGCCGGAGTGTGAGGTTGGACAGAGGATGCTGGAGGGGAGCGGAGGAGAAGGAGATGGGGGGCTTCAAGCAGAGGTGGAGAGGCTGGAAGCGGAGCTCCAGGAAGCCAATGAGGAGAAGTTACAGGCTGCACGGTACGGCCTGGCTGTTCTGGAGGAGAGCGCTGCGCTGAAGAGCAAACACAGCCAGCTGGAGGAAGAACATGAAGCCCTGAAGATGGAAGTGCAGCAGCTCAGGGAGGTTAGTCAATAGAGACCCAAAGATAAGAGTCAGTGATTTACAAAATGGTTTACTGTAGTAGTATTTTTTATTTATTCAGTTCTACATCTGCAAATCATTTAAATGATTAATTATTATTTGTTGTCTAAATGTCTCTTGAATGTCTATAGTTTCTTGCACATGACCGTAATTGATTCACTACACAAACATTTGTGTTTAGCACAAATCATATTTACTATTAAAATCAATGAACCTGTATTAGATGATCTGGGTCATATTTCCTATTACCTATAGTCAGGTTTTTATTTTTATTTTTATTTTTTTCATATTTTTTTTTTCATGATTTATGATAATGAGGGCGAATTACAACCTGTTCATGTTGGCTTCTGAGAACACGCATCCTTTCACATCAGAGTTACAGTAGTATGGTTTTCCCTGCTTTTTACATAGTGACCCTATCAGAACCTGCAACAAACACCTGCAAAGAGATTTTGTCCATAACAAGCAAGCATTGAGAAAACCCGTGTTTTTTAGCTGTTACCCACTCAGCCTTGGCGATATGTTTCATGTCCTTCTTCTGTTGAATATTCTGAAGCCTTGTCTTTCCTGTGTGATTCATGTCCTCATAGTCTCAGATGGATAGTTTGCATTTCTTTTTTCACTATGTAGAGTTTTTAGTTTCATTTTAGGTTTTAGGTTACTAAATTTGCAAGAGCTTTTCCATGCAGATCTTATGTAACAGTGTTCAAATCAAAACTTGATATTTAAAAGAAATGTTAATTACATAACATGGACACTTCTTCAGAACCCAGGGGACTGACCACAATTAGTCGGATATTTATATCCCTCTGCTTGACAGTTGCAAGCACATGATAGCAAAAAAAAAAAAGTAAATGGTTTAGTTTTGATGATTCATGAAACCAACAGAAAGCTTGATCTAGTGGCCTGTATGTAAATATTTTAATAATACTTAATTGTTTGGCTGAAATAATTATAATAGATCTGTGTCTTTGTCCTATCATCTTGTCTTTGTGAAATAGTAGCTGAGAGCAATGCAATGGCTTTATAGATTCCCTATATTTCCCATAAAATAACACCAAAAGAACCTTTTTGGTTAGTGTTTGAAAGAATTTATATTTTTTTAAGATTAAGGGGGTCTATTTTAAAACATTGCACCATTTTAGGACACTTTTTATAGAGCACTGTTGTTCTGACAGATCTGTTTATGTGGTCCGTGGCCAAAGTAGAAAACAAATAGGTTATAAGCCTGCATGCATGGGCCGTTTTAGCTCTATTCTTTATCCGATTAATTACACAAGTCTGTGCCCCAAAATTCAGGCTTTTAGTCTTTTGCAATAATTCAAAATTAGCAACACATTGAGGACAATTATGTGTGCACATATTATTGGTCTGCCAACTTCAATTAATGTATCTTTTTTTTTTTTAAAGTGAAGTTGACATATGGGGCACATTGTGGGCTCACCCCTCTGGTATGAAGATTAGGCTCGTGTATTTTTCTCTCTGTGTGTCTGATTAGTAGAGCATGAAATTGGCAAAGTCAGTGATTGTGGTAGAGTGAGATGACTGGGGTGCACAGATCTGAGTCTAGTGTGCTAGAATAAAACGTGTGACAGTCGTAACATCCTAGCGATGTACACATTGCATCGCCATTTCATGCTTAGTCCTCATAGATTTTTCTGAATAAACCTTTTCTCTGAAATGGTTCATCCATAAAAAAACATTTAGGCCTACTGCATTCATATGTTTTTCTAAACCGGGTATGTGAGGCAGAATGTGATGGGGAGAGTGTCTATTCCATACATTGGCTAAAAAAAAATAATGTTGAAGCCCAAGGTAGCTTTTATAGTTAACCAAACCTAAAACAATTGAAAAAATGTGTTAACTGACTGAATAAATGCTTTAATAGTGTCTCTTAATGATACTAGTTTAAAACCTGATTTGTGTTGAGCTAGTGAATTTTCTCATTTATTTATTTATTTTTTATATCTCGTTTCTCATCCAAAACCATCACATGGCTTCAGAGCCATAGGTCACTTTTGATCCTTTTGTGCATTGTGTTTTACATTATACTTTACCGTCTGCTTTTGTTGTGAGGAATAGAGCTGCTGGGTTACTCTAACATCTCATTTTGTGTTTCACGCAAGAAAGCCATTTGAAGGACAAGAGGAAAAGCAAATCTTTATTTTTGGATGAACCAGTCTCTTCTCTTACATTTACCGAACAGAAGTCTAAATTCCCCTGCAGTATAAATTCACCCCCTTCAGTCTTTCATCATTAATTATAGAGTAGCGCAGGCATGGTTTTACCACGTGTTCTCACACGACTCAAATTATAATGTTCAGATTAAAGAGAGTGGCTGTTTTAATCACAACCTGGCCAGTGCCGATTCATCTTGTAACTGTCGAGCTCAATGTGAACAAATCTGTTGTATGTTTTTACTATTTGGCCAAGTGCTACAACGGGTGGCAACTTTATTCTAAAGTGCTGTTTCATGTTATATGTACTTACTATTATGCACAACTAAACACATTGTAATTACACCCTCTGGTTGCTAGTAAAGCTGGAATGTAACATAGTGTCATGGGTTCTGCTTCGCTAGCTCTCAATACAGTTGCCGTGGTTTATTGGCTGAGTAAACAAATTACTCAAAATAATTAACGCCTGACAACTTATTTTCAACAGCTCTGCTGTTCTCATTTGAAGAATTTCAGAAATTCACACAAAGTAACCGAGGGCCCGTAAATTGTGTCAATGTTGCTTGTTCATATAGTCAGTCAACTATATTGTTTTGTTTCTTCTTGGCCAAACCTCTGCTAGTGTAACTCAGTGTTTTGGCTGTGGTGGAGATGAGTGTTTGATTGATGCATGTGCATTTGTTTACAGGCTCTGGCAGACTCTGTGAGTTGCAATAAGCGTGCAGCAGCAGATGGGGAAAGTCGAGAAGAGAGGCTCCTGCATGAGTCGGCAACTAAAGAGGCAGCCATGGAGAGTCGCATGGATGAGCTGCAGGCGGAGCTTAAACAGGCCCGTGTCATGGTGGCCAACACCTCGGCTGAAAACGAGAGACTGGTTGGCCTCTCCAACCAGCTGAAAAAGGTATATACACCACCATCCATCAGAAGGCCAGTGGTTACATAAAATGTGCAATGAACCCCTTACTGCCGTTGTTATAAGAGCTGTACGATCAGATTTATTTTCTTTAAGAAGCAATATTTATGTGTGACAGATAAATTGTAATAAAAGTAACTATAAACTCAAGAAACATTTACTGCACCCATATATTTTTCCAAAAATGTGTTAGTTCTGAGCTGACATGCCACTGAATAACATGCACTCCTCTGGCTCGCTTACTGATCAAAGTAAAAGTGGAATAAGACTCCTTGTTTTCATTAGGCCTGATCATGTGACAACCGGGTTAAATTTCAGTTTCAGCCTGAAGAGAAGAGAGGCCATTGTGAACTACCTATTGTACTGGACAAAATAAATAATTTCTGCTTTCAAAGGAAAGTTCTAATAAAATCTTCTCGGCCCTCTACTGAGAGATGAGTTGATTCCTGTTCTATATCGGCTTGCATACTCTGCAGAAATACAGTGTGTTTGTTATAATGTGTTGTGCCAGGTTTGATGTCAGTTGGCTGCTTTCATTCACTTTATTTGTATGTGAAAATGCACCTGGGACTGCTAAACTTCACCTTTTGTATTTTTAAGTAATGTCTGGAATGAGATGTAAATCACGACACTATAAGACAATATGTCCTTTGTGAATTTGTAATAAACCGGATAAAGAGACCATAAACGCTTAATCTGCAACATTTTTTGAAACTTCTAATTACTGACTACTCCTGTTGACTCTAGGAGTGTGAGTGCTTGGATGTGGAGAAGACCCGAATGAGAGATGAAATGAAGGAGTACAAAACTCGAGAGACGCAGCAGCTTCTGGATAACAGTGAGCTGGAAGAGGAGAACATCTCCCTGCAGAAACAAGTCTTAGTGCTTAAGGAGAACCAGGTGTGTGAGAATGCACATCTCATATTTAAGCATTGTTTGTGGTGGTGTTTTTTGGATTTATTGAATATCCAACTTTTTCCATAAATGTCATATTAACCTTATGCAATTCCGCACTTTCTGGACTTAAGTCTTTGCTTGTGGAATGTGTTCTGCTAGAGATGTCTTGTGACTTTGAATGTGTCTTTTGCAGCTGCTGTCACAGCAGTACAAACACTTCTGTTGTAGTGCCTCAGTCTCAGCTGATTTTTAACAAAGCCTGCCTTCTGAGGCACTGCACACGAGAACGGTTTTATTCACGTCCCGCATGAATATTCACAGACACTCAGAGGCTGGAACGCCTTCCCTGTTGGACTAAAAAACGGTTTGCGCAGGGTGAATTCAGTCAGTAAATATATAAATTATATATATATATACACAGCATTGAAATAGTTATTCAGTTCAGTTGTTTATACACTATGTGGTTTTAATATAAGTGTGGGTATTATTCCCTGAATGACTTCAGAGAGTGGTAGCTCAGCAAAGGCTGTGATGTCATGAAGTGGGTACCGATATGGATCTGTTTACTGTAATTTGTCATTGTGTTTATAGAAATAGGATCTAGATATCAGTCTATATTATGTTTATTGTTTGTATATTACTATGGTCATTAGTTATATGATGCCAGATCAGTAAAGTCAGGCTAATCCAGCCTAACAAGTACTGTGCTGGTATGTTTTGGGGGAAGGGAGGTACATAGCATACAGACAACTGGAAAAGTTACTTAAAATGTGTGAAACTAAAAATAGAAGTTAATTTAAAATGTAAATATTTTTTATATATTCAAACCGATTAAGAGTTAATACTACTTTTATCCAAAGTCAATTTTTGTCTCTTAAATATTTATATATATTTGTTCCACCAAGTACTATAAATGTTCTTTACTATTACAACTAAACTTAGACTATCATATTCTAAACGTTTATATTTGTGTCCGCAGGTGGAGTTTGAGTCTGTGAAGTTGGAGTTGACCCATAAAGATGAGGAGCTGGAGGTGATGAGAGCACAGCTAGAAGAGGCTGGGCGTTTGAGGGAGATCGCAGAGCGTCAGCTGGATGAGGCACTCGAGTCCCTGAAAGAGGAGAGGGAGCAGAAGAACAGCCTAAGACGAGAACTCACCGCCCTTACCCTCAACCCATTTGACTCTATTGGCCACTTTGATTTACAGCTGGATGACAGCCGGGATGGAGAGAAGGACAAGGAGGGAGGGGAGGAGGAAGAGTTTGACAGTGGGTATAATAACTCCAAAGGGATGGAGAGAAACAGGTGCTCCACACCCAGAAACAGTGACTTGTTCCTCAGACCTCAGGCACCTGGGCTGGTATCTGATCTCCTGAGTGAGCTGCACCTGTCAGACAGCCAGAAACTCAAGCAGCAGCTACTGCAGGTGACCAAACCACTTCATATTTATCATACATACTCCTAGTGTACTTCATGAGCTGATTATGTAATTTTCGGGCATCGGGGAGCCACTGTCAATTAGGTTAAGTATTGAAATCGCGTTTGTTTTTACTTTCAGTTTGTGATCGTGCGAAGCTTTGGCCCTGAAAGAGTTTTTGCCACTCAAACTCTACTCCTCGCCATGTATTAGGATGATAGAGACACACGTCCTCTTCCAGGCAGCTTTGTAACATTTTACGTTGATTGGAAATTCTTAATTATTTGCCTGATGGTGGAAATGGTCATTTTCACAGCTCTAGCTCTTTTCTTAAAGCCACTTTGGGCTTTGTTTTCCATCCTATATACTTATGTGAAACAAGACACCATGGCTGGATAATTTTGTCTATAATCACCCTGGAGTGCTCAAAATTGTGAATATAAATGGGAATTTACTTTTACTCATAAATTCTAGGGGTACCAATAACTGTGGTCAACAAGTTTTGGAGAAAAACATTGATTTCATCACAAGAATTTCCCCCATTTTTCAGTTGTTTTTATTCAATGACAAGTTACAATTGTGTGGATTTTTTTGAATGAAAGAACAGCCTTTGCTCAGATTTATTAAGGGTGCCAATATTAGTGGAGGGCACTGTATTTATCAGAAATTTACATCCACCAGCATGTCACTGCTTTCATTATTCTTGAGAACGTTTATAAAACAGGTTAGCAAGTGAGGTTGATATTTGCTGATGTCAGTCTCTTCAGATTTAATCTGAGACCAAAGACTGAAAGATTTAAACACTATGATGTAAATTCCAGTAAAATGGTCATGTGGGGTTTCTCATTTTAACTCTGCAGTTTCATGCATGAAACCATCATCTGACAGATGAATACTACTTCCGGTTTCATACCACTTCCTTCTTAGATGTATCATAGCATCAAGTCTGTTACAAAGACACTCATTTCAAAATCATTTTTGTGTTCGAAGCGCTGTGATTTTCATAAATGACACCTTTTCTCAAACCTTTCTCAAAACTTTCTCAAAAAGTCCTTTTAATTAGCATAAATCATTGAAAAGTGGTACTATCTCTTGAGAAGTTTCTCTGAGGTGTTGTTTTCTACCCTAAATGTTTGGATTGAAATAGTCAGTTGGAATAAATATTTTCTTGATGCTTTTTTTTTTTTTTGAGAGCCCATATTGTTTGTGTGTCCAGGTGGAGAGAGACAAAGCCACATTGAGCAGCACTGTGCAAGACCTCCAGCAGCAGTTATCTCAGTCTAAAGAGGCATTTAGTGAGCAACAGGTGAAGATGGAACAGCTGACCCAACATTTGGAGACCCTTCAGAGTACTGCTTTAAAAAAGCCTGCTGAACGAGAGAATGGAATGAGCCTGTCTCCTAGGTCTCTTCAGAACCAAGAAACCGAAAATGGCATTAGCTACTACGAAGTAGATGCAAAAAGCACAGAAGTACTAGAGTGCCGCATGCAAGCAGCAAATGAGGAGCTTGTGCGTCTGCACGAGGAGCTGAAAGAGGCTGGTGAACGCTCCAAAGCCCTGGAGGAGCGCTACAAGCAGGAGAAAGAGCGCTGGAGAGGTGAGGCACAGGAACTAGCTGATAAAATCCGACTGTGTATCACTGCTAGTCGACAGGATCAGGAGCGAATTGGACAGTTAGAACGGGAAATTGGCGCCACACGACAGGTCGCCACTGACTCTGAAGGCCACCTCAGTGCTGCGCAGGAGGAGCTACTGGCCTTCTCTGAGGAGCTGGCCAACCTTTATCATCATGTGTGTGTTTGTAACAACCTCACGCCCAGTCGCGTTACTCTGGATTACTATCGTGAAGGAGCACAAGCGAGCAGACTGCACAACCATTCTCAGCCGCACCACTATCGCGGATCCCTCCGCAGGCAGAGGTGGTCGGGTGAAGTGTTGGACCTGAGCAGCGGAGGAAGCGGAGACACGTCATCTAACTGTGGAAGTTGTCCAGGGTCTCCTACACTAGACTTCAGGGACCCAACCAATGTGCGTAATCTGGTAGCGGTCATACGATGCCAGATTAAACATTTACAGGTATGTCTTTTGTTATTTTCCTTTTCACTTTAATCGTGACAGCCTTTTATCGATATAATATATATCCATTATCTTGAATTTGGGTATTTTGGTTTGGCTTAATGGTCACAGACGCTAGTCCATATCACGTTTTGATAAGTGTACTGACCTACTTTTGATTTATTCATCCAAATTTTGACAGATTCTGTGACATTCAACATTATACTGTAAATAAAATTTTTATGGCTGGATTCCACAATTCTGTGTTTGCTCTTGCAGTGTGGAAATACGGCTCTGTTGATAAAATTGAAAGTTAATAGTAATAATGTGGAAATATAAGGTAGTGTACACACAACCGTTTTAAATTGTGTATTAATGCCACCCTATCAAAATTGTCCATAAACAGAAAAATCTAAACATGAACACACATTTTATATATAGGCTAAATGTAGGCCAATTATTAAAAAAAAATGCAGAGCAGTGTAAGCACACAAAAACATGATGAAGCCGCGGTGTTTCAAATTCAGATATGTTTATAATCCTGTGAAACATTTTTGACTGATGTGTGTTTTATTGTCTGTGATTTCACCACCACCACCAACAACGCATCTGACTTAACATTGCGGTTTCCATGATGTAAAATGTATTATATAAAAACAACAAGGCAATATATGGTTTAATTATGGTTTCATTGAATAACACTGAAAAAATACATAATTCAGTGCCTGCAAAGGGCACCAAAGGCCTGATAATCGACGATCCAATCTTTGTTTAATATTGGCCAAAGATTTTATTCAAATATCCACTTAATGTATTATAATTTATTTTTTAATTTGGCCACCTTTTTGTAATAGAAATGCTAAAGCCAATTTAAATTATTCAACAAAAACATGGACGTTTTATTTAGTGTGATTTCTGAATGCTTAAGACCATAAAATCAATCACACTGTAATTGTTAATAAAATCATATAGTTTCTGTCTAAGGGCTACAATTGTAATTTATAAATAATATAATGTAATTACAATTAATTTATTTACTTTTAAATTTCTATTTTGACACCATATAGGCTAGTAGTTTTTTTTTGTTTTGTTTTTGTTTTTTGAGGGAGAGGGCACAACAAAACTATTCTGCTTAGGGCACCCATTTGGCCAGCAGCGGCCAAATTAGTTGTTGTAATTTGTGTTTTAACTTTTTTTTTTATTATTGATGTTTTGTTTCCTTTACGATATAATACATAATAAAAAAATTTTTTTTCTTTGGGCTACTTAAATGTATTTTGGGCTACCAAAAACTGAAGAGTGCCTGCCCAAATGTCTACCAGGGATTTAGAAATTTTGCGAGCCCTGCTTTTAACATTTCATTTAAGCCTTTAAGCAGCTTTTTTTTCTTTTCTTTTTTTTTGAGATGTAAAGCATGAAATATGAACCGATTAGGCCAGGCTGACTTAAAATGCCTGCCTGAATCTGTTTTCACAATAACGTTCAGATTATAGCTGCACTTTTGCTTTGTCAACTCAAAAAAATGTAAAGTATTTTATCAAGTCAAGCTTTATTGTCATTTTGCTACATGTGTGGACTTATAGTGGAGCGAAATGTCATGTCTCGCAGGACCACAGTGCTACATAGTAGTTAAACATAGATGAACATAGGCATAGGAAAAAGAACAGTTAACCATATGCATATTGTGTTGTAAATGACTTTGTCTAGCTCTTCAATCACCATGTGCTATACAAGTACATTTTTACTTTTTCTAGGTGGCGGTGGACCTGTGCAGACAGCGTAACCTCTTGACCTCTCCAGCAGCAGGAGGGAGCACTGAATCAGACCGTGACACAGAGGCACTGATTGAGGAGGTGTTAAAACTGAAGTCTCTCCTGAGCACCAAGAGAGAGCAGATAGCCACGCTAAGAACTGTCCTAAAGGCCAATAAACAGGTAAAAAATGTTAATTATTTATTTATTGCCAAAAAAATTGTTGTCTGGAATTTCTTGGTGAGCTCAAAACACAACTGAAACAAACAAAAGTTAATACAAACATAAATAATTCCAACCATTATAAAGAAATACAGATACATGAGTGCCAGAGGAGTTAAAAAATCCCCTAGAATAGGTACTGTTCAAAAAGCATGCTGATTTTTTTTTTCTGCAAAGTCATCTGCCTGAGGGTAAAGGAAGAAAAAAACCATCTGGCCAGATGTGTGGGATCTCTAAAAATAGTATTTTTTTGCAAAAGTGAGGCATAATCAGTGCTGGACAGATCGCAGTCTATAGTGTAACACATTGCATGCATAATATATAATACAAATGTAGTCTATTTAAAGGTCTAGTGAAATTAAAATGTTTAAATTTCAACCCTGTTTTATTTCTTGTCAGTATAGTAGCCAGTTTAAATATTTTAACAGGAAGTGTTCATTGTCAGTTGCTTTCAGAGAAGATACAAAAGTGACCAAAATTAGTTTAATCAAGTGATACGTATTAATAACGATTGGTGTTACTCTTGAAATGGCCAAATATAAGTTAATTATGCCATTATACCAATTTATCAGTTTAATGTGAAATGTTTGAATAGTTGTGAAATGTTCTGTATTTTACACTGTTCAGTTTAAGAAATGTGCCTAAGAATGAGCACATGCTTTCCTTTGATGTTAATCCGATCATATTAGGACTGCTCTACCATTTTTTATTTATTTTTTTTTCCTTAGACGGCTGAGTTGGCGTTAACCAACCTGAAGACAAAGTACGAGACTGAGAAGAGTATGGTGACTGAGACGATGATGAAGCTGAGAAATGAACTGAAGGCCCTGAAAGAGGATGCAGCCACCTTCTCCTCCCTTCGCGTCATGTTCGCAAGCAGGTATGATGGGATTACACGTGTATCAAGTGCTTTGTGTGCTCGTGGGAGTTTCTCAGGGCATTGTTCGTACGTTTCCAGTGAGTGATGTTAGGGGTTTTAAGGTTAAACTGGTTGTTTGTAAACTGGTTTGATTTATGGACAGAGTGCAAATAAGTTCATGGGAGAAGTTGACTCTCCCAGGTTCAGCTGTCTCTTGTCAATTGAGGAACAACCGATTAATTTTAGTCATAATTTTTGCTGATGGGTCATTTTGGGCTGTCTGATAAATACATAAATCACCAGCTGACATGATGTAGGGATTTATAGAGACTTTTTAGTCATAGTACAAGCCACACTGTGGTGAAAGAGATGCAGACAGTGTTTGTTTACATTTGTAGAAAGACATATGAGAGGAGTTTGGATTGAGAGGCAAGGAGATTAGACTGTCATGACCCTGTTTTAAGAGCAAGCTAATAAGATTATAATCTCAAGGCCAGGTCTCACGAGCTCCTCTCACGTGCTGATTAACGTGCACAGCTCACTCAGAGATCAAGTCATAGATCAAGTGTCAAGGGAACAGAGAGCAGTGGAGGCAAGGATAATGTTTTCAGTCAAGTAACTGTAAAAGGAAAAATCTAGACCTCCTTAGAACATTAATATATACTTGTATGGTATGCAGCATTTCATGTTTAATAATTTAACCTGAGATAAATGCAGATTTTTAAGATTTCAACCAATCACGTTACTTGTAGAAACACTTTTTATCAGTTGATTATTTTAATGATGTTAAAGCAGTTGCACATTATACACAATTTATTGTCAGGATTCTTTAAATAGAACATTTATGTAGCATTTATTTGAAATGGAAATATTTTGTAATATTTCCCAACACTAAAAAAACCCTCAAAAAGACATAAAAACAGTTGGTCTATCAAGTTATAAGAAAAGGTTTCATGCTAATCACTAACACTAAGCAATCGTAATAATAGGATTTCCTTTGCAAGTGCTACTAGTTATTAATGTCAGCTGTTTATTGGTACTCAAACATTTAGAAGTAAACCATTTAATTGTTAAAACATCAATGGCTTTCAGTTATATATATATATGTGTGTGTGTGAAGCGCTCTCACAAAGGATAACAAAGACTATCTTACACATTCTTGCATCAGTTTCTAATAAAAACTAAAGTGTTTTTTAAGGGATGTTTATGCAAAAAGTAATCCCTTTCATTTTTTTGGTATTTCATTTTATATGCATCTCCGTTCCTGTTTCCTGTATCCTTATTGTTTTTACAGATGTGACCAGTACGTAACTCAGTTAGATGAGATGCAGAGACAGCTCGCCGCCGCTGAAGATGAGAAAAAGACTCTTAACTCTCTCCTCCGCATGGCCATTCAGCAGAAGCTGGCGCTGACCCAGCGGCTGGAGGACCTGGAGGCCCCTCTGTCCCCTTTCAGTAACGGTGGCAGCCCGCGCCACTCACGGACCAAGCATCTTTCCAAATCAGGCCGAGCCCCGCGGAGCCCCATGAGAAGCAGTCCACGCTCCAGTCCGGTGCTACTTCCTGCCGTACCGCAGAACATGAGGGCGCTTTCTCGCAGCCTTCACTGCAGCCCCGTAAGACGGCCCTCCTCTTCTTCCTCATGCTCGTCTTTTTCTGCCTCAAATGAACCCGAGTCCTCTACATCCACGCAGAGTCTAGCATCTGTTGGGCTTGTGCGCAACACTACTTTCGTCCGTAGTTACGGGTCAGGTTCGTCTCGCTCCTTAGATGACTCTACTGGAGGGTTGGGACCGTTTGCTATCCAGTCACGACAGCCCAAAGTGACCGAAGCACAGGGAAATAGCCTGAAAGTGTCAGCTCCTTTGCGTAGTAACACGTTTATCAAAACGCGTCGTGCATCTGCACCTGTTAACAAAGGCGGTTCACGTTCAGTCGAAGCCCTCGATACTCAGTTAAGTAGAACTGATAGATCAGAGAAAAGGCGTAAAGTTACAGTGCAGGAGAATGATTTAAAACTATACAAAAAGTCTAACGCAGAACGCCCATTTCTCAAAAAGCAGTCTAACATCTCTAAATCGCGATCTGATGAGGGAACTTCTTTTAGTCGTTTTGCATCTTCAAATACACCGTCTACAACACAATCTAAATGTTTTCCTCGGGCAGCATCGAGTGTCGCATCTTCTAGCAATCAGTCCACTCTACAAGGTGCAACAGATAAACACCAGAAATCGTCCTGTAGGACAAAAGCATCCTCTAGGTTAGCCAGCCATTCAAACTCGTGTCGTGATTTTGTAGAGGAAATGGTCTCTAAGCCCAGTCGTGAGATTAAGGGGAAACAAGATGAACTCAGAAAGCAGCAAAGCAGTGTTGATGCGGCGAAAAGGTCAACACACACTCACACGCGCCAGAAGTTCAGAGCCACGTAACGTCTCAGTTGTCCACCATCACATAGGTAACACAATTTTGTAAAACATGTAGGGAGGTTCAGAAATGAGGTGTTTTTGCTTTAACTTAGTTTAGCATTTCATTAAAGTGCTCATCAACATTAAAAGAGCAAGATTATCTTCGTCGTGTTTTTCACAGATTCTCAACATGTTTTTTTTTTTTTTGACATACTTAACTCATTAAGTTTATGTTCAGTAATGTTTTTTTTTTTAATTCTCTGCAAATGTCATTTATTTGATTTTAGGATAGAGTAGAATCAGAAATATTGTGAAATAGTTTTTACAATTTCTAAACATTTTTCTTAATGTTAAAATTTTATTTATTCCTTGGGGGGGGTTGTGGAACAATCTTCTGATCCGATCGGCTAATAGATTGGATATTTTAAAAAATGGTTGATTTTATGAATTATTTTAATTTATGACTGATTATTGATGATTTGGCGAACATTTTGACTACATAGATAATGGATAAAATATTAAGAATCTGTCATTTTAAATGCTTTAACCACCATGCCATTATGATGTCAAGTTGGCAAATATATTTAATAAAATTACAGAATTCATAAATTCCTAGTGTTTTTAAGGATTTACTTCAAATGAGCGTTACATGACAGTCAAGGTTAAACTCTGGAAATTATCCAAATTAAATACGCAATATCAACCAGTATGAATCAATTAAGAAGTCTTATGGTACTAATACATTATGCAAAAAAAAATAAAAGGAGAAATGTGCTAAAAGAAGTTAACTTGAAATGAAAGTTGGATGCAAAATCAGTCTTTTTGTAAAAAGGTATAACTACACTTGTATTGCACTCAGAACATTCTTTTAAACTCTCCAACTTACTTCTTATTCGTGATTATTTTCTTCAGTTTAAATCAGTCTGCCGTCATTGTTTCTTAGCGTTATTCTCTCCCGTCTCTAATACCAGCTCAGCATTTGACATTTGTATGAATGAACACTTTTGACTGACTGTGTCTCACTGTGTCTTTACAGAGATGAAATCTTCCTTGTGTCTCCCTCAGTACACATGGACCATGTTCATGCTCAGTTCATGAACACCCTTACCCTGCAGACCTGTCCCAGCATCCTCTCCTCACCTCATTGGATCTCTCGTCATGTCTCTCGTGCCTCTCCTTCCACCCTGTCTCTCACCTGTTTTTTTTTCATACGGTTGTCTTCCGTTTGTCTGGATCAAGTCATTGAGCTTCAGGATACTGAAAGCTGAGCAGTCATTTCATACCATCAGATTTTTCCTAATTCATGAACGCATGTACCAAACCAAAAATACTTGGGAGATCAGTATTGTTTCGTCTAACTGGCTGTGACTGACCTTTTCTAATACGAGCCATAGATAAACAGCTTCTTTTAATTTTAGCATTAAAAACTGAATTTTTAACCATCGTGGAGGACATTCCTCTGGTATAACTGACCAGTTGTGCAGTTCTACTATTGGTTAATGACATATACCTTACCTTGGCCTTTAAAGACCGCTACAGTGAAATAAAAAAAAACACAAATGCTTACAACCAGTAAACAGAACAATCGACTATGCATAGGTTACAGAAATTTTCTGCTAATTAGCTCACGCAAAAAAAAAATAATAATCAAATGACCAAACTGCCAGTTTAATCCGCCTACAACAGTTAACCAACAGCACTGTTAGACAAATGCAGTTGATTTTTAAATAGGCCAGTGATAAACTTGTAATGGTCGTGTTCATGTCAAAGGGAACACACTGACTGGGGAAAATTGTAATGGGATTTAAAATAGTGCCTTAATACTCTGATCTTTTGAGTGAAGTTTTGTAGATTATCGGTTTAATATTTTGTTTATTGAATTGATGGTTTAGGTTGTTTTAAGACTAATTATGGAGTTTTGTTTGTGCACGCATGTACAGATAATGTGACATTCCTGTCAGTAGGCTTGTTTTGTTAAAAATAATATTTCACTGTTCTTGTCAGAACTGTGTGTATTTGTAAGATGTTGTGTCGACCTGCCTGTCAACACTTTCGTCTCCGTCTTTCATTATATTTCCATATTGAAAAAAAAGTTCTATAAAATACTTTTATATTCTATTGTTCAGCCCTACAGAAGGTAATATGCAATATCAAATCTTGTTTGTGAATAAATTGTGAAAAAAATAAACATTTCAATGTCAGTGTTTGTATTGTGTGTTTTAGAGGATGACTTGATCAAAAAAAAAATATTTTTTTTATTTTACAAGTAGTTATTTCAGTACTGAAATATTGAAAAAAATAAAACTAAGTGAAAATAAGAAATTCAGTTTGTTTTATCATATACAAGTCATGCGAATGTCTCGTTTAACTTTGTAGCAATTTTACGGTAAAAAAGGTGACCTTCCTTTAAAATATTAACCTAATTTAACCCATTTTCTATCATTGTGTACTACGTATACTGTATGTTCATGTGTTTAAATCCTATTTAGCATTTCAAAGTAATGTACCTGTGTATGTAGAGGTTTTACATTTTTAGATAATTGAACAGATTCAACTATTATGAGAGCTGCTGTAACTGTCATTTTTGACATTGGTTAATAACTGGTCACCCTGTTTTCCATTCATCACATATCAAGTGCTCCAACTTCCTCAGAGTTCTCGGAGGTCTTCATATTTTAGGGTTTTGTGCCCTCTGTTTTGACATTTGCCCATCTTTAGTCAGAGGGGTCCATTTTTGTCATTACATCCTTTAGTAAAAAGATCCCAGAGCTCAGAATAATGACTCTTGTTACACAGCTGACAAAGAGCCAGCGCTTCTCATTGTGACGCTTCTCCCTCAACACAAATCAAACGAAAGTGTCTGAAACACGCATCAGAGTAACTAAATGTAGTCATTTGCTCATAAAAATATAGAGACGTCTACAGACACAAAAAAAATAATACTAGTGCCTTAATACAGCGCTAATAGAGCTACAGCTTTTATAAGGCTACTGATATAACTACAGTCATAATCTCATGGGTGTTTACGACTTAACCTACCATTCAGGTTATTTATGTGTAACATTTGCAATGAAGGAAATGCGTCCGCCTGTTTGCGCACTCGGTGACGGAGAATGAGTTTTTGGTATTTGTCGTTCACTCACTGCCCCCAAGCGGCGTTCAGGTGAAGTGCGCCTCACATTGACGGACAGCGAGATGAAGCGGCACCTTACTCCCTCTCTCAGGTGTCGCTTGTGTTGTTGTGTGGTAAATAGATAGCTTGTACTCACTGCTCCTCAGATGGGAGCTCGCTCGTGGAGCGGTGACGCGCTGTCGGTAAGTTCACAACTACGCTTTCGTTACAGCTTTTCCGTTATATTGCGTTTGAAACCACAGTGTTTGTTTCAAGTGAGACACCTGGAGGTTTACAACATACCTATAGTGGAATCAGTATCTAAGTGATTTGTTTATTGCATTTGGCTGTGTTTCATTTTGTTCTAATGTCTTTCTGTGAGTCAGAACTTGAATTATGATGCTTTTAAATACTATACTGTTGTGTATGTGTGTGTATGTATATATATATATATATATATATATATATATATATACAGATGTTTGTAGTACATATACATTTATTTTAGTGAAAAACTGTATAATACATTTTATCCACTTGCATGAACATTTAATGCATGCATTTATCAGTCAGTCAAAAATCTGTTCTGATTTTGCTTGAAATGACAAATAAATCATTTGATTGGGCTGGCATTTGACCAGCTGATAAATTATAGATGCCCACTTAGGTGAAACTCAATCTCTCCCCTCTCGTTACTCTCTTTGCTCTCGTTGACGACCCCAATGCACAGTTTCCCAGCATGCAGCAGGAGCTTTGGCTGAGGGCTCTTCTTGATACCTGCGTGTGCAATGAGATCGGCCGCTGCACAAACACTCCCGATTAGACCATCCGAACAAGAGCTCAAAAATGCCATATCCAACAGCATCGCAGGACACAACCACGTCTCCAACTCCAGCAGACCAGCAGCAGCACAGTCCAGAACAAAGACGTCCACAGACGCACTTAATTGTAGTTCTTTGCATCATCATGGCAATAATCGAGGTGCGTTGTCCTGGTGTTTTTCACAGACAGTGACATTAAAAGTGTTTTGCAGAATCTTGCAGAAATAACTTTTGTGTCTAAGAAAATGCAGATAAATGTGACATTGCCGAGGGCCCCTGGAACCTGAACAACCCAGTGAAAGCCTCGAGGAGCCATCAGGAGCTTCACAAAGAGCTGTTACTGGCCCACAAAAAGTAAGATCACCATAAAATGATCCAAATCAGATACTGTCATAGGGACTTTAATAAATCGCTGAGCTTTTTTAAGTGGGTTGTTGAAATATTGATGATGCCTGGTTCTCTCTGTCTCTGGTCTTTTGTGTCAGGCAGTCATGTGTGGACACACAGGCTGCAATCGTACACCCGCTGGTATTATCAGCAGCCTGTGCTCAGGACACACTGTGGCAGATGCTGTAATGATATGCCCGCTGATACTTCTGCTATGAGATACTGAAAAACAATAGTTCATTCATTTTGGCTTGTTATGGCATAAAAAATGACTGTCAAATCTCATGATATCTATGAGACATTTTTGCATATTAATCTTTTACGTTAATATTAGGTTGAAAGAAGAAGTTTATTTCATGTCTTTCGTGCAATCTTTTGTGTTCACCCTATCTTCATGTCCATAAGCATTTTGATGCAGAAATGTTGTTTTCCTTAGAAACTTCATGGTCCTTTGCAAAATGTTTGCACCCTAGATACTTTGCATCCCTAAAATAATGTACATTCCACTAAGAATGATCACATTCCCTGATAATTCTTATCACATTCCAAAATTGTGTGATGGAAATAATATGTGAAACGTTTTTTCGACAAAGGCTCCATACCATATGATGTCATAATACATAATACAATAACACAAGCAACATTTTTTTTAGCTTTTACTCAATTTTAATTATTATTTTTAGATTATTTGATAAAATTGTTTACTAAACGCAAAAATACAAATTTCACCTATACATTATCACCAGTTGTTGTGCTGTATATTTAAAAGATTAGTTCCCTTAGTAGGAGTATTCATATTAATCTGTCAGTCTTTTTTTATTGATAGTTATTTGTCCATCGTTGTTTCAAAGGTTTCTGGACAAAAAAAACAAAACATGTTCTCCTTAAACAGTTAAAATGAACAGGAAAATGAACCTGTGTTTTACTCACCCTCTAAGCATACTAGGTGTATGTGACTTTCTTTTTTCAGACAAATCAAATCGGAATCCAATCTTCAAGCTTTTCAATGTGGGTACGCAGGAGTTTATGGTCAACAGTTCAGAAGACGTGAAGCAAATTGTGCGCATCCGTAATAAAACGTCTCTCACACGGCTCCAGGGGGTGCATAAAGGCCTCCTTTAGTGAATCCATGCATTTTTGTAAGATAAATATAAATTTTTCAAACATAATAAATACTGTTTTTCACTTCTGCTGAATGTGGCACACAGAAGCAGTCCCGGAGGATGTCGTTGATTAGAGATGAGTGCGGAGAGAGAACTAAACAAAAAACACCAGTTATAAATTACAAGCACAAACCAAGGATTTGTAAAGAAAAATGTCAGAGGATTTCTATATAAGCTCAACAAAGTTTCCGCATACCACAGTGAAGTGAGAAAAAAGTGTTTATTTAGAAATATGGATATTTCTCTTTAAAAAAGGAGGCCTTTATTCACCCCCTGGAGCCATGTGTGAGGGACGTTTAATCACGGATACATGCACTTTATTTAATGTCTTCTGAACTGTTGACAACAAACTGTGGAAAAGCTTGGAGGGGTCTGGACCATTTTTTATATTTTTTAAACTCTGATTGGAAAGTCAAATACACCTAGGATGCTTCAAGGGTGAGTGAAACAGGTTGGGTGTTTTTTGGGGGGTGAACTAACCCTTGTGTTGTGTAAAACAATTTTTTTAGAGAAAACCTAGACTTAAAAAATAAAATTAAATAAAATGAAAGCAGAAATAAAAAGCTAATTCAATGCTATAATTCATAGTTTTCAGTCACGTGACCAGTTCGAAGACCTGGAGGGCAAAACATCCATAGAACTGCAGCACAATCATCACAATTGTCCATCTGTTTCACAGCCGCAAATATTTAGATCACCTCTCAAAACAATAAAACAAAGGTATGTGAACAAAATTGAAGGTTTGGCAATATTCAATCCATATGAAGCCCCGCGGCAATATTTCAATCATTAAACAGTGCGACAAAATGTTGTAGAAACACCTAAAGTGCCTCAATATGTTAAAAACAGTGATATTAAAATAGAGAATTCCGTAATCTCTGTCTTAATGATGTGTAGTTTACATAGGAAAGATGAGGCCGGAATATTAACATAGTCTGCTTACTGGTTCCATGGGAAACCATTTAACGTGAAACTTTTATATTTCGTCTTCATCTGTTTGCCTGTATAAAGTATACATCATCAATAATGTGTTGACTGAATTTCACCTTTTAATATCTGCGTTTACTACATTACTACTTAATGTGAACTGTGTAAAAAAATGACTAGCGTCAGTGAAGCAAAGCTTGGTTTTGCCCGCCGGGGAGCGTTCCTTTAAGGGTGCAACGTCACGTGACAACTGTCAATATATAACAATGTTAGCGTAGCACTGGTAAAATGTTACTTTTATATGTGTTGTTTGTGCTTGGGTTCTTTGGGTGGGACAGAGGGCTGGTGGTGTGCTGTAAGCCGGAGCTTCAGATGGTTCTGGAGAAGAGGAAGAGAGAGCAGACCCAGAGAGAGGAGGGAGAGCAGAGCAGGAGTCCTCTGGAGCAGGTGCTGCTCGAACGCCAGCACAAACATCAGGAGATGATGGTCAGTGTGTGTGTGTGTGTTTTCTGACTGGACCTGAAGGAAAACAACTATAATTGTGTAGTATGTTTTTTTTTTCCACATTGCTCTTGCATGCTCCTTCTCTTTTAAGATTCCAGCATAGTTACTTTTATTTTTGAAACTGTCATCATACTAAATTAATGCGAACAAACCATGTATTCACAATGTTTAATTTTGTTTTTCACATGTTTAGTATCAGTACCTGTAGTAACTGATATGTTGGTGGAATCTCATGACCATGGTCAAATTTAGGGTTAAGATTTCATCAGTTTTATTAGCCTGAAGTGTTTTTTGATTAGTCTTGTTGTTTCACAGAAGGAGAAGGAGGAGGAGCAGAGGGTGCGTGAGGAGGTTCAGCTCTTGGAGTTTGTCCGAGTCAGGCAGAACCTGAAGAAAGTCCATACAGCTCTTCAGAAAAACCTTCACTCCTGAATCTGACCTGCACTGACCTGACTAAAGACCAGCTTTATTTGCAAATACAGTACACAGTACAGTACAGTGGTGCAGGCCAGTTTCATTGTAGAACCTGAAAGATCATTAATTTAAAAAAGGTAAAAAAAAAAAAAAAAAAAAACAACAACAACAACAACAAAAAAACTACCATGGTACTTGTTCAGCTAGTAACATCCATGTTTTTAATAATTTATGATTATTAGTAGTAAAATAATAACGGGGTGAAGAGCTACTGCTGTGGATTTTGTAGGCTAATAGGTGTTTCTAATGTCAGTGTTGTAAGTTTTGTGCTAATGAAAAAAAAATGAAACCAGATCGAACTATTTATGGAAATAAATAAACATGGTTTTGATTGATAAAACAATTTATTTGCTTTATTTGCAATAAAATGTTTCCATCGTTAAAAGGCGCTCTGTTTGTGCAGTAATCGAACAGTAGCAGGATTTGCGGGTTGCGCAAGTGCAACGCATACACGACCCCCCTGAACACGCCCTCGCCTGCTCTCCTGCGCTCTGATTGGACGAGCAGGGATTGGAGCTGGCGAATGAGCGCAGGAGAGCGGAATAAACGGGAGCAGCTGTCTGGATGCTGGTCATATGATGCGCCGTTTTTACTGTCTCTGCAGAAATTGAGGAAGAGTCGATTTTAAAGCGTCTTTATTTTTACTGTCACCAAAAAAGAAGGTCGTTGTATACACAGTCAGGTATAGAAGGAGGCTTTTCTTCGTCTGGAAAAAAAGGTGAGTAAATATGAAGTGTTTTGCAAGCAGGGAAACGACAAGGGATGCGAGTTTTCACGTGATTTTTGTTTTTCTCCTAAAGTGTCGCTTCATTGGCACGCGATATCTAGAAAGTTTTTACGGTAAAGTTATCGTCAGCCATCACAGATTTAACCAGCAGTTCTGCAAATGAACTTCTTGTTGCCTTTACCTCTAAAAGCTTTCAGTTCGTTGAAGCAGATAATGTTAATGAACTAGTGAGCAAACTCTGTTTAATAAATGACCTGAACGGTTAGCAGTGGTTGCCATTGCCAAAAAAAAAAAAAATAGTAATGTTATAGTTTAGTTTTCTCATTGGTTCAGATACTGTCGCAGTATTCATAAATAAAAGCATAAAACATCACACTGCTTCACGTGCATAAATGTCATATTGCTGAGTTATGGATTATGTTATGTTTTAGGTGTATGATACACAGCTGTTAACATAGAGACAATAAACACTGATTCACAGACAGAGACCAAGGGTCAGTTTTTAACATCAACTGCAATGTCCAGATATTCAAACTTTATTATATCCTATAAAACAGCCGTTATGTATGACCCTAAACCATCACTTTTATTTTCAGTGAGAATGACTGAAGCATTGCTGGAGCGGTATCGAGAGAGGATCCGGGCTGAACTGGACACAGTCGTGGATTTCTGGCTAAAATATTCCCATGACAAAGAACAAGGGTGAAATGATTCCCAATTTAATACATGTCTTTAGCAGCACTTGCTTATATGAGGATCTGTCAGCCTGATTTGTTAACAAAAGTAAATGCTGTAGCATTACAATTGTGCTCAACACTGAACACATCTTTCTAACAGTATTCAAAAGACTTTATAAAGTATTTAGAAATGGGAAATTGTGTTATATACATGCATGCATACATACTTTGCTGAATTATAGGTGTTAAAGTTGAATTGGTTGAATTGGTTAATGCCCTGTTAAATGTCTGCTTTGTTTTATTGACTGTAGTGGGTTTTTTAATTGCCTTGGAAAAGATGGGAAGGTGTATGATGAGCTGAAATATGTGTGGTTACAAGGGAGACAGGTTAGAGATTATTATCATTCCTTTATTGTTTATTTTCAAGTTCTTTCTATTTATATATGAATGTTTCAAATAAAATTACGCAAATGAGTTAAAAAGCCGTGTTAATCTGCTAGGTCTGGATGTACAGCAGGCTGTATCGTACATTGGAAAGATTTCACAGACCTGAGATTCTTGAGGCTGCTAAATCAGGTTTGGGATTCGGTTTCTCGGTTGCGTTTTCCAGCCGTATGAGTACTGGCTGCTATAAAATGCAGCTTTATCACAGGAAGAAATTATGGTTAAAAATAGAAAACAGCAGAAACAATAAAAATAGTTATTTCAAATTTGATTGGTTTTACTGTATTTCTGACCAATAAAAGCAGCATGGCAAGCTGAGAGAGAGATTTATATGCAGAAACTGGATCAGAAAAACAGCATTTTATTGTTTAAAAATGTTCATTTAGTACTGCCGTTAAAAACCTACATATACAGTAATTCAGAAGTTATCATGTAAATGTGCATCTTGACCTCCAGGTGCTGCATTTCTTCAAAAGTTTGCTCGAGTTCAGGCCTCCAGCGGCCCGGGGAAATGTGCCTTCTGCTTGACGAGAGATGGGCGAACAGTGAAGGTTCAAAGGACGATATTCAGCGAGTGTTTTTATGTGATGGCCATGGATGAGCTGTCCAGAATTACACATGATAAAGAGCTGCAGGTAAAACTATCGTCAGCATCTCACCTAGAACTTCAAATAATAATCTCATAATGCACACATTATGAATAGACTTTGGTCAAGTTAGGTAATAAAAAATAAAATAAAAAACTGAGCAGTGATATGTCACCTCTGATTTAAACATTAAAAGAGCTTCATCATTTTCGTTTATTTCATATATCTCGGTGGATGTCAGGTATTGTTTTGTCCGTGTTCTCCACAGGCAGATGCTGAGAGCCTGATGGATCGGTTGATATTCTGGGTTCAGACCGATTCGTCAGATCTCGGTCGTCCTCAGCTCAGCGGTGATCTGCCAGTCAACAGCATGGCAGTTCCCATGATGCTCCTGTGCCTAGTAGATCAGCTGACAGAGGGCAGAACTGATGTTGCCGAAAAATACAAAGACCTGAGCGGATGGTGTGTGGAACGGATACTGCAACATATCCAGGTGCCAACATTAAACAAGCTTGTGACACTAAGACTAAAATGTACCAAATGATACATTCAGTTAAATTCTTTCATCCTCAGAGAGATGGAAAAGCAATTTTGGAAAATGTCACACTGAATGGAAAGGAACTTCCTGGCTGTCAAGGGCGGTTGCAGAACCCTGGTAAAAGATCATTGATTACAACATGAATGAAGCCTCCTCATGAATTCTCTTAGCGGTCTGTCAGCATGTTTATCTGGATCTTATAGGCCCGGTTTCACAAACGAGGCTCAGCTTAAGCCAGGACTAGGCATTAATTAAATTAAGATATTTAAGCAACTTTTACAAAAATGCCTTATGAGAAAATATTACAGGTGTGCATCTTAACACAACGACACTGACATGTTTTAAGGTAAGTCAGAGCAAGATATTTTCATCTGAGACAGCTCAAACATGCAATTTAGCTTAAGCCTTGTCTGTGAAACTGGGGGATAGAGTCTTGGAGTAAATCCAACCTCACTGTCACTTTACATGTAATTCAGCATCTGTTACCCTCGATGGTGTTCTCTCTCCAGGTCACGCTCTGGAGGCTGGCTGGTTCCTGCTGCAGTACGCCATGAAAAAAGGAGACACGCAGCTGCAGAAGACAGCAGTGGATAAGTTCATGGAGATCGCTTTCCACACCGGCTGGGACAAACAACATGGTGGCCTTTTCTACTTTCTTGATGTAGACGGTCATTGTCCAACTCAGGTCAGATTATATTCATGATTCAATGTTAAATTTGACATAGGCCAACAATCAGCCATCACTGAGCATCGGTCAGATCAGTTTTTGGTGTGAAATCCACACCACAGGCACTAATCAGACCCCGTCTGTAGCTTTTGGGCTGCATGTTCAGAGAAAAATCACTGTGATTGGTCAGCTTAGTAAACCAGTGCACAAGAAAAAAATAAAGTGGTAAAAATGTAAACAATGAGGTTTTATTCTCCACCATCAGCTCATTCAAGATTTCCAATATGTCAATAATTTTTAATGACATGGCCATCTTAAATGGATAGTGATCTAACAATCACTGCTTTGTGAAAGATTTATATCCACAGAACGCGTTTTTGTGTTCCCTTTTTGAAATGATGAACACAGACTACTGCCCCCTGCTGAAATTGAGTTATTTCCTCGCAGACTATTAGTGGAAATGCACCTTCTGGCTTTTAACATAGCTCTTGGTCTTTTGTGACATGTTTTAATGTGTCTTCCAGTTAGAGTGGAATATGAAGTTGTGGTGGCCTCACTGTGAAGCTCTGATAGCTTACCTGATGGCCTACAGTCACAGCAGAGAGCCTGTGCTACTGGACCGCTTCAAGCTGATCTATGACTACACCTTCACACATGTAAGAAATGCATCATTTCATTTGGTGTAAGGCTCACTCAGTGATTAGTAACAGTCCAGAAAAGTTCTGTCATGCTCTTTGTTCTCTTCTCCAGTTTTCTGATGAGGAACATGGCGAGTGGTTTGGATATCTGAGTCGTCAGGGAGAGGTTGTGCTGGATTTCAAAGGAGGACCCTTCAAAGGCGAGTAGCTATGAAGTAAAAGCTTTCAACCACTGTCAAGCATGGTTCTCGCTCACCTTCTGTGTATTTTTGTTGTGCGATTTATTCATATCCAAAACTTGTATATCTTTTTTGAACAGTGGAGCATCCTTTAGACCCAATTAATTGTAAGCTACGCTACCATGCAAAAGTTTGGGGCCACAGATTTTCATAATATTGTGAATATGATAACATTTAAATGGTTTTCTAATATATTTGAATACATTTTAAAATGCTCTCCAATATTTGTCCTTCCAGGGTTCTTCCATGTTCCTCGGTGTCTCTACATGTGTGAGAAGCTTCTGGACGATCTTCTTGAAAGGCAGGATTCTTGAACTTACACAGACATTCTCGTAACTGCCCAGTTTGCGTAAAAATGCAATTATAAAATTAATCATACAATTATTCCAACTGGATCTTAATTACAGTATTAGTTACATTTGTGTTCACCACATCATTTTATTGATTTAAGCCATTCACCCAACCTTTAAGTAAAGGGACCAGTTTTGTTTAATTATTTCTAGCTATGTTCAGCACTATCAGATTTATCTTTGATTTCTTTGTATGAAAAGTTGAGATTTAGCTAATGCGACTTTATAAAGTCTAAACCACTTCTCTGATGATCACTGTGCTGCACTTATGAGTGCCTCTTTTAGCCCATCTTTTATCGTTTGCACACATTAGTGTATAAAAATGATTTAAATAAATTGTGTACTGAACTGTCCTTTTTTCGTACTATTGTCCTTTAGCAAATCTCACTATGTGACGGCTGTTACGTGTCATGCTTGCGGCTAACAGAAGACCTCTGAAACTCGAACACTACTTGACCAGTTGTTATAAACAGGTAGCTTATCTTAAGCTTTAAGAGTTTAAGTCATGAAACGGATTCCTAAAACAAGTCTAAACTTTTATTTTCTAACAAGAGTGAAAAGAAACAAAAGCAACATTGAAATGAAAATGTTTATACACAAACTCACGACAATGCGTGTCTGCAATAGCAATACCAATAATATAATAATAATAGAATTATTAGAACCCCAGCGACAAAATAAGATGCAGATAAAGGTAGTTAAAGTGAGACTTTGTACAGTTCTGAGGAGAGGAAGAGGGGGTAGAGAGCGGGTAGCTTAAAAAGAGACAACAGAATCACTGAAAGGAAATGACAATGAAGACAGCAAAACTCAGAGGAAGTGGAAAAGAGAGAAAGGACTATGCAGTAACCTATCTTAGGAAAGTAGCACCAGAACGTAAATGCCTTTGATTTTCCATCACACTTTCAAAATATTATACTAGTTTATTCACAATGTCGAATCTCCCTGACAAAATGCGAGACTCGGTACAAAAAGAATACGAGTGTCATTGTAGCAACAACGCCAGTCTCCTGCTAAACGCCCCCTTCTGCCCGTCATCGAGTGTGTCTGTGTGTGAATACCTGGACAAGTCTTATTATGCAGCACGGCATTTACGTTACGAGTTTGGTACATCTATATTGTAAAGACAGACAGCTTAACTTGCAGGGCAAATCTCATTTTATCCCTCCCCTAAGAGAACAGAGATCTGCAGCCTGCGCCAGTGCACCGTTCAGGACGAGGGGTGAGAACGGAGGCAAAGGGGAAGAAAAACAGGAAAAAGTGCAGTGGTTAGTATGGATGGGAGCATCCACTTGTAGGGTTGAACAAAAAAAAAATTAATGTGAGCTTATTATGTGGGGAAATGAGCCTGAGGCCTGCGTTTTTCTGTCTCTGTGGTTCTCCTCTCGTTCACATCTTCTGCCCCTCCACAGCTTCAGGAAATCATCATAGCATCTGCAAGACAAGAGCAAGTGTGAGCACAGAGATTCGATAGTAAATAAGACGTGTGTCTGACAGCAGTGTGTACCTGTGTGTGAATCTGTGGATTTTGTCTTCTTGCATTCAGAAGCCTCTGTGGATTTAGGCTCGCCTTCGGGTTTCTGGCTCTTTCTCTTCTTCCTCGAGTCCTTTGACTTGCTGCCCCGACCTGAGCTTCTCTGCTCCTGCAGCTCGATCTGAAACGCAAAATGATTGAAGCCTTGATTACGAAGGCTCCAAAAGGGCAGCGAGATCAACACTGCTGAATATCTTCATTTTATAAACCTGGTGATCCCGACACCTCACCTGTATGAGCGTGTGCAGGGCATCATGGGGCGGCTGTGACGCCGCCTGTAGGATCCGGTAAATAGTGTGTGTCTGGTCAAGCGTGACCTCCAGCAGGTCTCCTTCTAGCTGAAGCTCCTCCAGCTGTGCACTGGTGGACGTGGTCAGCTCAATCACCGACCCTTTGAGACACGGCACTAGTGACAACAGAGACTCCACCCCTAACAAGAAAACATCCAATAGGTTAAAAATGAATGAAAGCATTTTGATTTATCATGGAGGCCAGCGAATGAATAAAGCTATTAACCTGTAACGTCACAAGTGCCTGACTTCTTAGCAACTCCATTCTGACAGCCAGACTGGACAGGAAGAGGAAAAAATATGTTTTTGTACAAGACTTTTACATGTGTTTGATTTCATACAAGTCACAACTGCATTTCCTCACCTGTGTACCGTTGGCAGCCTTCTCTTCGCTCTTTTTTGACGAGTTCATGTCCTCTGTCAGATCAATAACACCGTCTTCTGTTTCCTCCGAGTCAGACAACACAATTACAGAATCTCCATTCCATCTGTTTTTCTCCTCTGGCTCTTCCTCTTTTAAACTGTTCATTTCCTGCTCCACTTGTTGGAGTCTCTCTAGCGCCCTCTGTACTTCCGGAGTGTCTAGTGCCTGTTTGGCTCGACCCTGCCAGGTAATGGCTCTCTCTGTAAGACACTGTAACGCCTCTCCCTCTGGCAGGCGTACAGGTAACTTCTGAAGCGCCACCAGCAGCGCTAGAATGGTTTCCAGCCGTGGCCGCCGGGATCGTTGGCACCGCGGACAGAGGAAACGTGTGTTCCAGTCCCACCAGCAGAGGGGCTTTGTAAGATTTGTGTCGGAGGAGCCCAGCAGAGATGGGAAGGGCACACAACCTCCGTGGAACCAGTCTTTGCACAGATGGCACCTGTGAAGCAAGGGGCGGAGCTGGCCACTGCACACACACACTGATTGGCTAGAGGTGAGGGAAGGGGCGGAACCACCATTCTGCAGCAAGGTGCTGTCCGAGTTCTGCAGAGTATCCGTCTCCATGGAGTCACTCAGTTTCCTTTCCGTCTTGATGCCGTTCTGTTCACCGTTTGCTGCTTTTTCTACGCCGGGCTTAGTTAAATTCACCTGCTGGAGGCGGAGGAGGGCCTCTTTCTCCAGACGCTCCCCTTCTTTGAATGCCATCACCTAATATTGATGACAAAGTTGGCATAAATAACAGATGACCTGAGCACAGAAGATTCACCTTACAATTTCTTCCATCATTGGAGGCAGCTAAGAAGGTGCTGCTCCTGTAGGCAGCTCACTAGGTTTTGGACTACAGTGTGTCACACGCTGATTCAGACCAACTGACAGTCTGATGCATGAACACACAAAATAGAAAAATCTAGAGTTATGAGTAAACAGTAACTCACGATAGCTCCTGGGTCTCGGAGGTCCTGAGCAGTGAGGCCTAATACATTGACATCAGAATCTGCTTCCGTACCCAGCGAGTTCTCTTCCACTTTCTTGCTCTTCTCAACACATGGGCACAACACCTACACATGGTAAAACACGGCTGTGTAAATTTAAATAGTGCTGAAACCTTGAATAACGTCAAAAGAGGGTCTCTTCACCTCCAGCAGACTGTGCTGGCCGTTCTTCTTCAGGAACGTTTTGCTGGCTTTCTCTCTCCAGGAGTGAGCGCTGGCCACCTGCAGTTCCAGCTGCTTCAGCTCCTCCATCTTCACAGGCAGGTCCCGCCCAATGGCCACCAAACCCTCCAGATCATCCAGACATGGGTAGTGCTCACCGTTCTTCGCAGAAAAAAAGGAAAGGACACAGTCAATCTAACTAACCACCATGAATGGCCAAACCCTACTGGCAGATTATTGTATTGAATAGTTAATCAGTACTGGCTAAATTAATCACCTGTATTTCCTCCAGATCAGTGACCCAAGCGCGAGCTCTGCTCAAGCAGGCCTGCAGGGACAGGATGTTAGGCAGCTGCACTGGTATTAGCTGAGCCTCGTTCACGATGGCCTCCAGTGTCGACAGATGATGTTTCTGCCTGCTCACACGAAACAATTTAGAGATGAAACTGTAGGCTGCACTGGTGTGGTGACATTATTCCACCCCACACTTGAACCAGCTCACCTGTCCTCCAGACAGATCTGTGCTTTCTCCTCCCAGCGTTCGGCTATAGTCAGTAGCTCTTGCAGTTCAGCCATTGCGGTCTCCACCGATATACTCTGTGGTACGTTACAACCGGACTCCATCAAGTTCCTGAGCACAGTGAGAGTCACCTCGCTCCCCTCCGGACCTAATGTCCGCCTGACCTCACCCAGCCAGCGCCCTTGCTCCTGCAGCCCGCTCAGGAGCTCACATGCCGGGGCAATAACAGGCAGCGACGCACCCTCCTCCAGCAGGGCCTGGATCTCTGAAGCTGCGGGTAGAGGAGAGTCCTGCTTCCACTCGCTTTTTGTGCTGTCAACCAAAGCTTGAGCGCGTGCATCAAACTCCTCGATCTTCTGCAGTACAGCCTGGAAAAGAAGCGACAGTGGTTGAACTTACGATATGTTATCTTTGGCTAGGGATGCAAGATATTGGATTTTGGATACCAATATATTTCCACAAGTTTGGGAACAACACACTCTCTCCTGTGCAGAAATTATAAGCACAATATTTTTTAATTTTGGTAAGTCTTTAAACAAGAACTTATTTGTTAGAATTAAATAAATGTTTTTTGACAGTACAGTAAAACTTTGAAAATAACTATAAATTAACTATATATAATGTTACTCATATTTAAAGCCGTTATCAACTGATTCCAAATTCAGTGGATAATATTGTGAATCTTTGGCCAGTTTTCTTACCTGCACTTCCTCCAGTCTTTTTATAACACAGGGTAGGTTCTGCATGCTGTCCACCAGATTCCTCAGCTCCTCCAGAGTTATTCTCCTGCTCTGGCTGTTGCTGAGGAGCTCTGTGCTGCTGCTCTCACACTTCTGTATGTCTGCGAAGACAGTGTTGAGGCGCTGCAGCAGCTCATTATTGGGGAACTTCTTGTCAGCTGCCTCTTCCTTTAGAACCTCTAGATCTTTAATGTCTGAAGAGAGAAGAAAACATTAATTTGGCCTTTTGTCAGTGCATTCAGTTTTGCACATCTCCAGCACCTATTAAAATGGCTAATAAGAATGATTTTGTCCCTGTGTGGTTTGTCACATTTACCTATTTTGTTGCCTTCTTCCTGCTCTAGAGCTTCCTTCACTCGGTTTGCCCATGAGTCAAAAGACTCGGCGCGAACTTTCAGCCGATGCAACATGGCCAAGAGTTCATCCAGAGTATAGCGATACCTTCATAGATAGTCAAGGGAACAAAAGCACGTAAGAAAACTACAGCAAAACACATCTGTAGCTAAGAACACAGCACAGAAGCTCCGTGCTGGTTTACCTGAGGTAGAGTTTTTCACTGGGGCAAGAGCAGAGGTCCTGGGCGTGGTAGAGGCAGACGAGACGCTCTTGGCAGTTTGAACATGCCAGGGCTGACAGGAAGCAGGTGGTCTTACATTTGTCACATTGTCTTTCATCATCAGGCAGTAACTCAAAGGCTTCCCTTTCTGCTTCCTTTATGCCCTGAGAGATGACACCCGTGTATTAAAATATATATATAGGTGACTGGGTTTGGCCAAAAGGCAGCAGTAAGGTGAACTAATGTATCATGACCTTTGAATCAAAACATAGCAAGATGCATACACAGCGTTTTGGGCATGTCAGTGAGAAACAATGGAG
>JAUMHI010000252.1:3884924-3896838 GCA_032359435.1 Enteromius unitaeniatus | reverse complement strand
TGTACTTTTTTATTTACTCTGAATATCTGTAATGTGCACAACAATATATAATGCATTAAAGTTTTATAGATATCAAAATGTGTATGTGTATATATATATATATATATATATATATTCTGAAAAAATATATAACATACTAGTGTAATGCTAATGCATTTCAAATGAACTTTAAAAACACTTTAAATGTATTTGAAGTACATTAAAACAATATTTCAAATATGCTTGAAATATTGAAGTAAAATTATGAAAATGAAAGGAAAATTGAGGAAAAGAAGTGTCACTCAAAATAAAATACATTTATTGTCAAAATAAAAAAAAATACAAATAATTTAGTGACTTGCAAACAGTTGGCACAGACTTTTAGTTTTATGTGTGTATGTATAATCTATTAGCATCAAAATATTAAATGAATTTTCAAAATCCAAAAGAAAAGTTACCGTTAAAATATTAGTTATAGGTGCATTCTCAGAAATAAAGGGGAAAAAAAAACTTGATGTGACAGATTAGCTCAGTAAGGAGTGTATTAATAGATTCATGTTATGATCACCAGTGAAATGCGTAGTTTGTCATCTAATGGTCTAAGTTAACTTGTCCTTCAACTGAATTGAACAAATTAACATGTTTGTTTCAATAAACTGTCACTGTCATCAAGATTGCACCTAAAGGGGGGTTCATTTTGATACCTTAAAGATATATGTTAAGTACGTATTAATACTTACATTGTATTTAAACAAAAAATTATCTTTATAAAGGTACTGCCCCAGTGACCGCTTTTATACCTTTATTTCTGAAACTTTAGCAATAAAATAATACATAACCATTCTAAAAGCAAATATTATGTTTTCTTTTTTTATATATATATATATTTATCTTTAGGTTTCAGCCTGCATATATAAACATTTGATGATCCGAAGCTTTCATTAGTTTGATGGTGTTTATGCAAAAATAATGTGCCTACCAAACACTGATTCCAGGTGTCATAAGTGGAGACCAAATGCACATTTGGTTTTATTTCATTACATTCCCTAAATCAGAACAAAAATGTCCCTAAACATTGAACCCCAAACATTTTATTTCTGGTTGTCATACTCTCATCAAGTTACACTTTTCATTTGCTCAAGCTTCTGCTTCAGCAAGGTATCTCTGCCTAAAACTAGCTAAAGTTAAAGTTAGTGAGTCAGTGCTGACGTACAAGCATATATAACAAAATGTGCTCATGTCATGTACAGTATAAGTCAAAAATGCATAAACGAATTTCTACATTTCAGTGCCTCTCCAAATCCAACTGGATAAATGTAAATTCACATGAACAGTGCTGATCTGGGATGACTTATCTAACTTATTTGTAAGACCCTTTGATGGCAGTTGAATGATTTTAAGTAAACATTTGTATTAAAAATAGCTTTTTTAATGTGACATTTTAATATCATTTTGGAAAAAAAAAATATTTATTTACATTTTTATTTTTAATTTAATAAATTGGTTGTTGACTTTCTTTTTAAGTGACACTCTAAGTCTTTCGTATTTAAGCAGTCGGTTCTGAGAAAGTGCTGTTGCCCCTACCTTTATTAACTGTTGTGTATAGTTCTTAGAAGAACCTTGACAACCATATGTAGCTGTAGCATGTACATGTCATTGTGCTATAAGAATAAAGTTGCATAACTCCCCTGTGAATTACCATCTGAATGCAATATTTTCTCTCAGGACGTCCTTCTACCCATCCATCATGCATCTCAACTTTCTTCTTAGTTCTCATTTTTCTTCTTTTATCCATCTCTATTGTGCCTTCCCACCGTTACAGTTTTTTCTTCCATCTATCCTCTTCTCCTCAGCGTCTTAATGGCTCTCCTTCGCTTTCTAGAGAGAATGCCCAGTCTGACAGCATTTGAGGTTAAACCTCAGATTTAGAGACTCCATCTGGAGCTTCCACAAAAGCTCCTTTAAAAACACACACACACACACACACACACATACACGCACACACAGAGTCACATACGTGTGCCAAGGGGCCACGCAGAGGACAACAAGCACTTCTTTTGAACATTTGTATAGAGAAAAGGCGAAAAAGCACAAACATTTGGGATCTATGTTGTTGTGCTTCGTGGCTTCTTTCAAAACTGTGCAATTTCCGCTACTGTGTTTTTTCTTAATCACACCACCGTCTCACAGATGAAGCACACGTGCCATTTAAGCTCATAAGAATTATTTCCAGTTTGTGTTTATTACTTTTTTTTCCTCTCACTTCAATCATTTCATGCACATCTGCGGATGATTTAAAACAAAACAAGATGAATTTAAGTTGATTGCTCTCAAGGGAAATTACTTCTGCTATTGTCATGGTAGCCAATGGTGGCAACTAAAAATAAAGGGAATAAAATTTCATGTGTAATGCGACAAATTTCATATTTGGTTAATGTTCAGTGGGTATAATATTGTAATAAATACATATTTATTATAATAAAGGCTAATGTTGTTTCCCATGTAAAAGGAAGTCATAAAGTGATTCTCTAAATGTAGTGTTACATGGTATTACCAGTAATGAAATGTGTTGAAGGATATATACTCAATATTGGAAGATATTAGTTTAGAAACAAGGTTCTGCTAAATGAATAAATGTAAACATGAAGCTGAATTTTCTGGAGCCTACACTATTAATAATTTATAAATAATGTTTTTTGTTGTTATCAATGTTGGAATTGATTTTATTTTATTTTATTTTTTTGTGAATAGAAAGTAAAAAAAACAACAGCATTCTAAATGTATTTACAGTCACTTATTATACATTCAGATTTGCCCTTCATTTTTAATATTGAACGTTTCCTCCTAAGCATTAGTGACTAAGTCCCTCGTTTCAGTTCCTGACAAAAATCCTCCAGGTCCTGTCAGTCTTCGGTTTCCCAGCATGCTGTGCACGCTTGAGTTCTTCCCCACGGTGCCTTAATGATGTTGAGATCCAGTTATCACACTCAGACTATAACAAACGGCTACAAGCAGTCATAGATTCTCGAGGAGGCAAAGCAATAGTGCACGCTTTTGAGAGCCACAAGAATCGTTTATCAAAATTAAGTTATTATTTTGTCCTTTGGAATAAAGTTAAATATCTGTTATCTTATACACTGAAAAAAGAACTCATGAATATCAGTTATATTTACTCACCTATATTAGTTATCAAGTAAAATATACACTGTAAAAGAACAACCTATAGAATTTACTCAATAAAACTGAGGTAACATTTTTCACTCAGTTTGTGTGAGTAGATTATATCCTGTATATTTGGGTAAAGAATAGCTACATTTAACAGCTAAGATAAACTAAAACAAACAAAATAAAGTTTACCTAATATTTTTTAATACATTACACAATTAATTACTCATTAAAACTGAGTAACCTTTAAAATGGCATAACAGGGGCACTTTAACCCAGTTACGTTTAGAGAAGAAAGCATGTTTTTGTGTGTAAGGAGAAAATCACAATTTGTGTGTCACCGTTCTAGTGTCGGTGTGTGCTTTAGTTGGGCTCTTGACTCTTACATTAGAAGAATTAAATGTTGTTTTGGTTGCTATACTTGAGTTATAACAGCCAGACAAACCAAAAGCAATACTCGTCAGGTGATGATGTATGTGCTTGTTTATTTTTCTTTACCTGAATTGAGCTGGAGAGTGTTGTCTGTGTTTTATGTTCTTCATTGATGACGACAGCCTTATTACAGCTAAACACCCTGTATTTTCCACACATTTAGAAAGGATTTCTTTTATGCTCTTATGATAAAAAAAAAATTCTTACTGTAAGGCACACACAGACATCAAGAGTCAGCGTATGAATCTCAACAATGGTGACCATCAAATGCTGCAGTGCACGAATTAACATGAATTTACCAACTCGTAAAATACACACAAATTGGTTGTGAGATTGTGTTGGACTTTACAGTATTAATATAATTTTTTTATTAATACTTTTATTCAGCTAAATTATGGTCTCCACAAAATATTAAGCAGCACAGTGTTTTCTACAGTGATAATAAATATTTTAAATATAATTATTTTATTTTATTGTATTATTAATTTTTATTTTATTTAAAATTGTCATGAAATTATAAAATTAAATGATGCTGAAAATTCATCTTTGCATCACAGAATTACATTTTTATATATATATATATATATATATATATATATAGGTTGTTGACAAATAAGCATTAGACTGTGTGAACTGCCCATATATATTTCAAATTGTTATAATATATCACAATATTACTGTTTTTGCTGTATTTGTGATCAGAGAAATGCACCCTTGGTGGAAAAAACAAGCCAACAAAAAACTTACCAGCCCCAAACTTTTGAATGGTATTGTATAAGACATATCAGTAAAGTGCAGCAGAAAATATATGGATTTAAAATTCATTTATCAAACAAACTGTTGATAAATTAATTAACAATCAAAAGAGCTTTCAGCTCAAGTCAACCTTGAGCTATTAAAGAAATCCAATCTGTGATTGTTTTCTTTGCTGTGAGCAGACATACCTCAGTACAAACGGCATGTTTGCCCTATTAACAGTGTTGAACTTGTTAGCATGCAGGTTAGTGTTGGCTTGTAATGGTGGCACTCAATCATGAGATCTATTATGGGCTCTGTGGAGAGTGTCAGGGACATTTTATAAATGACTGCATGGAGTTTATCAATAAACTGCAGCAGTACTAGCTCTAACGTTCAGGTGTGAGAAAGGCTTGTGTCTGGACTAGTGATGATGGTGACCTGTAGATTGGCAAGGGAAGACTTCTAGATGAGCTAGTAATGATAACAGATGATCTGTGGTGCAGAGAGTGTCCAGGTGGACGGCAGCGTAGCCCCGGCATTTTAAGAAAGCAGAGTGGAGAACCAGACTGTCAGCAAAGCTCAAAGTAGAATTTATTACACCACCAGCCGATGACCTTGAGGAAAGTTTACCAATATTTCTGAGCAAACAGGCGAGAGAGACAGAGTGTTCCTTAGAAGAAAGTCTTCAGTTAGTTACCCCTCATTTAAACGTTCACCGTGAACAGGGGAAAAAACAGCTTCCCTCAGCACTTACAGCAGTTCTCAGAGGTAATTATAACAACTGCTGTTGTCTCTTCCTTTTTCTTCTTCGTTCTTTTGTTGCAGGCATCATGCCATGCATCTCCAGCTGGGTTGGAGTTCTGCCACTAGTTTAATAACACACTTGTTCATAAACTTCACTTCCAGGTCCAAGAGTGATGTCTGTGAAGTGTGGAAGTCGTATGCCGCCACTGATATCTCAGACAGACACACTTTGTGATGTGACGTCTAGGTGTGTGATTGATAGCGAGAGGTTGCATGGAAAACAGGAGTCTTCTTTCTGTTTTGGAATGAAACAGTTTGATGTTAAGTGTAGAAATGAAAAGCCACACTGCTGCCTGCCCTGACTTTATCTGTCTGTTTCATGTCCACGAATATCTGCCCTGTCTCTGATTTACCTGTATTCCCATGTACCGAACTCTGCCTGTTGACTATTCTCTATTAAAGCTTTGCAAATGGATCCAGACGCTCCTAGTGATCTCTCACACATATATGTTACAAAAACTTTTATTTTGGATGCGATAAATCATTTGACAGCACTAATATACTGTGTGTATATATATATATATATATATGTGTGTGTAAGCAGTTTTGAAATGACATATTTTTTACTTTATTTTCATTGTTGATGTATTATTGTGATATCCTTTATTTCACATATATATTTTCTGAATTGAAGGCGGTTCTTGGCCAGAATACATTGACCAGCTACATTTATTAAGCCATAAAAAAAGCCGAAGCACCTTGCTTTGTAATTACAGTATGCATTTCATTATTTTGCGCATTGTCTTTGCATCGAACCCATGACCTTGTCTTTGCTAGCTCCATGATTTTACATTATAAAACACATTTTGTGTCACTTAGTCAGTGGCTACACATGATTATTACCATATCTACATCAGAACGGAGAACACATTAACATATGTCCGCTCCGATGCATTACAGTGATGAATAATGGATGTGTTGGTACACAGAGATTAGCCAATCACAATAGAGGTCATTTACATACAGAAGTCAAACAGCCTTTTCAAGTCTCTGAGAAGGTAAAAAAAAGATTTGTGAAAAGCTTAACTATGACTGTTTTAGTGCAGGAAACCTTGACTAACATTATTAGTGCACTTCGGCAGAAGAAAAGTCCAAAAGTGTGGAACGCGGCACCTTTAATCATGTCAGCTTTCAGCAGGGCTTGCAAGAACAGTGTGTTTTGTAAACCTTTTCAATGGTGTATTAGATTGCTATTTCAGTGTTGCCATTGGACCGCCACAGTGTGAGAAGCCCACAGGAGTGTGTATGTGTGTGTGCAGGTGTTTGAACTATGTGAGTATCTGTGAAGAAGGACCCAGGGGTTTTGTTCAGTAAAGCACTGCTGCCACATCCAATCTCTGCCCCTCCATCACCCAGAGCTGCCATCTAGTTCACACTAGGGCATCAAAGACAAGAGACTCTCTTTCTCTCTCTCCACACACACACAGAAACACACATTTAGTCTTAGAGTATCTGTTGCATAGTAAAGGAAATAATGGCGTCCAAAATCTGTATAAAAATGTAAATAACAAAGGTTTGATTAAAAAACACTTGAACTCTTTCTATGTCACTAATCAATTCAGTACATTTCTGACATTTATCATTTTAACTCTTTATTTTTTGGCTTCCTTTGAAGCTCAAGATGCTCTTTGGATGACTCTCAAATCATAAAAGATGACATAAATCACTACAAATTATGCAGAGACAATTACAAAATGAAAATGTTGTATAAATGAATGTTAAATATCATTTATTCACAAAAAAAAATCATTATATGCTATAATGATGAATTATGAACTATTAAATATTTAAAACTGCAATTACACCTCGGTTTTTATTGCTAATTGCTAAATTTGACACTGAAATAATAATTTTATCCACCGTCTAAACTGTCTGAAATAAGATCTCAGTATATACCCTGCTATATTCTACTCTGCTGCTGCCACACAATTTAAAAGAAGCACTATTTTTATCCATCAAAAAGGTAAAAGCTTCTTCGCTTCCATCTGTATTTTTGACAAGGTCAAACATTATTGGGGTAGATTCAGTTGGTGCCTGACAGAATAGGAGACTGGGCACTGTAAACTTTTGTGCCTTTTTTACTTTCCAATCTTGATTTTTAAGCTTTTTTCTCAATGTCCTCGCATATAATGCCATTTCAAGTAATATATAAAGACATTTCAGTCAAAGCAAGTGGAGCTTCTTTAAAAACTTTTTCAGAGAGTCGTTATTGGATGGTAATACATTGCTGCGAGTGGAATTTTAATGGGTCAAATGTTGAACGCTGAACCTTGTACGGTTTATTGTGATGGGCTGTTTTATGATTATGACGGCTGTGATTACTCTTCCATTACTCTCGCTTTCAATTACCAAAACTCGTAATGTTTCCCAGGATGCTTTTATTTCATTCTGATTTGTTTATTTTTCATTGCTTCCTGAAGGCCCAGACAAGGACATCCTCTTAATCACAGGGTGTAAATACATGGGAGTATAATACAGTTTTTCAAAAATCCCCAAGTCATTCTGCTCTCACCTCCCTGATGATTTGACATCAGTAGTCATAAGGGACGACGCTTGATAAACGGAAGCCATTTGCCAGACAGGGACTGAAACTCCCCCCACCTGATGAGAAGCTTCAGTGTTGCTGCTGATTTATGATGTCACAGCCCCATAAAGGGCACGCCGAAGCAGGAAGAGATTCATTAGGAAGCCTGTCCAGGTTTTTAGTGAAGTCCAAGAGAGGCGCTTGGAATACTGATGGCCCCTCTGATCTGTGCTTGTCTTGTCCTTAAGATCTCACTCAAATGAAGCTTTCTAGAAGCAGCACACTGGGCACGGCTACGAGTGATTGAGAGCTTGGAAGTGACAGCGATGATCGACTGAGAAAACATAGTAAACTTAAACTTAAACTTAATTTAATTACTTTTAAGTAAATAACTTAAAAACATATACACTACCATTCAAAAATTTGGGGTCAGTAAGATATTTACTGTTTTTTAAATATGTTCCTTCTTCTCATCAAGGCTGCATTTATTACATTAAAAAAAAAATTATATTGTGAAATATTATTTCAATTATTTTCTGTGTGAATATATTTTAAAATGTAATTTATTCCTGTGATACAAAGCATAATTACTCCAGTTTTCAGTGTCACTTTCAGACCTTTCAGAAATCATTCTAATATGCTGATTTGTTATTATCAGTGTTGGAAAGAGTTGAGCTGCTTAATAGTTTTTTTTTTTGCATTCTTTGATCATTAGAATATTAAAAAGAGAATCATTTATTTAAAATGGATAATAACATTTAAAACTACTGTTACAGGAGTTTACTGTTACACTACTGTTCAAACGTTTGGGATCAGAACATTTTTATTCTTTCTTCTTTGAAAGAAATTAATATGTTTATTAACCAAGGATCTGAACAAAAAAAGTCATAGCATAGATATACATTTTAGAAATGTTTTAGATTTGGTAAAAAATTATGTTGTTTTTTACTTGCTATTCATCAAAGAATCCTGAAAAAAACGAAAAGAAAAAAAGAAAATCACTGGTTTCAAAAAATATATTTGGCTGCACAACTGTTTCCAACTTTGACAATTTTAGTAATAAAATCAGCAGATTAGAATGATTTCTGAAAGGATCATGTGACACCGAAGACTGGAGTAATGATGCTCTGTATCACAGGAATAAATTACATTTTAAAATGTATTCACACAGAAAACAGTTATTTTAAACTAAAGAAATATTTCCCAATATTATTGATGAGCATAAGTAACATCTTTAAAAACCATTAAATATCTTACTGACCTCAAAATTTTGAACTGTAGTGTATGTCCAAGGACAACTACATACGGTTGCCTCATTTTCTTATCTATCTATCTATCTATCTATCTATCTATTCAGTAGATTTATATTAACTAAACAATAAAATCTGTAGGTACTGGACAAGAATTTAATAGCAGAAGGCTTTCTGCAAAGATAAATACACTCAAATTGGCAAAACAAACTACTTAGCACAATTACTAAAATGAATACAGTTTTTTTTATTGTTTTGGCACATTTTTTCATGGCATTCTAAACCCTAAACTGTAAGTGCAATTGTCACAGTTGTTTGTTGGAACGTCATAACTCTGTTGCATGTTTGCAAAATGTAGCAACTCAACTAAAACATTTAACTCATGTTTCAAACTTAGTTATTGTGTCAGTGACTTGGCCACCATAATTTTTCATCATGTGAGACACACTGGTCAAATTGTTTTTGATGGTTTTACACCATTGAAATATTTCTTATATGCAAATGCGATTTCCTCTTGTTATATGCGATTTTAATTTCATATTTGTCATATGATAGAATGCCAGTTTTGTCTGTGTACCACACTGAGCATTTTAGATACCTCAACAGTAGGTAAAATTATTTGGGGAGTCCATTGCTCTGTAGGTGTCCTGACTTCAAATCCCAGCTGGTGGGCTTTTCCTTCCCACTCTTTCTCTCTCCCACAAAGCTTCCTGTCACTCACTGCACTCTTATCTAAAGGAAAGACAAAAAATGCCAAAAATTCAACACTCTATCAAACAAAAAAAGAAAAGAGAAATTAATATATTTTTTTATTTATTTATACATTACATTTATGTTTGTAAATGTGAAAATTCACTATTGCTTATTAATTTTTACACATTCTGTTGTCTTCCACACCAACATCAACACACATTCTTACATATCTTCTAGAGGTGTAATGGTTCACAAAAATCACGGTTTGGTTTGATATGACACAGTGGTGTCACGGTTCAGTACGTTTCGATACAGCAAAAAAATTTATAAAAAGAGAATTTATTATATTTTATTTACATTTTTATTTATTAAAACTAACATAAAAGTATGATATTGTTTGATAGTATGATTTTTTTTATTTATGTTCAGAAAGATGAGAGTGTCCACATTTTCTTTAGACAGCACACGGGCCGCTGTTGTGCTTCAGCTAAAGAAGGTCACAATCTTTCTGTTCTTTACTAGGAGTGCAGCCAAAATTTTGCATTTTCTTAAAACCTGCATTAAAATCCGTGGCTATAAATGTACTGATCGCTGTTACCGTTCAAATGTTTTGTCCTGTTCGAAATCTGTTGGAAATGCCTACCTGAATGCTGCAGGGATAGTTTGTAATGTGCATGTTTCTAGTTTTCGTCTGTTTGGAGGTGGGAGGGGCAGTCGGCACATAGCCTATCCTGCTGTTTTGGCTTCCTTGTTGAGCGTAGCACTGAAAACATTATATTTTACACACTCTTTTTTTTTTTCTTTTCCCCTCGGGTTTGCCCGAGGCTGCTGATTGGGTGGAAGTCAATCGTTGTGGAATCCTTGGGAAGTGGGCGGTGGCTGAAGAAGAGCGGAGTTGTGGTCCACGTGAAGTTGATGTGGTGCGGTTTGGGAAGCACGGCAGGCAAAACTTAACTTACACAAACTCTTACGGAAAGAAAAGAAAATAAAGAAATAAAGAATCAAGACTAGAGTGGTTTTCTTCTCATCGCGGCTGGCAGCAGCAGGCTTATTGCTGGAGCAGTGCTCGATGGAGCACGTGGCATGTCTCTTAAAGAACGCAAAAGATAGTACAAAGCATAGTTTTAGCTGAGAGCTAAGAACTGAGGCTAGGGTTAAAGAGGTAAGAGCAGTTTTGTGCCAGTCTTGTGAATGTGAGTTCAGTTTTGGCGAAAACCAGGTTAAAGGTCTCATGAGAAATGTTGGCTGGTCACGAGCTATCCTGAGTTGGGGGATGGAGATCCATCCAATACAATCTTTAATTATTTTGCCCATGTAATGATAATGATGATAATGAAGTCCTGTGTCTTTGACCATTCTCTTGGTTATTTGCACAATATTGACAATCTCCTTCCTGAGTTAGGATTCTCAACATGTATTCTTTTGTGAATATTCAAGCTGGTCTGTGACAATGTCTGTTGCCTCAGTTAGAACACGAGGCATCCTACGCTGATTTACGACATCCTGTGTCGTTGTGGAATTCGGATCTTTGTATTTCAACGTTCTGATCGAATCTTACGTGTCTGATTCACTCTGATTACTACACTACATAAGCAATTGTGTAGGAAGGCGTGGGGAAATGTCAACAGATGAGAGAGCATCAGCGCAAACGGGGCAAAAAGCGCCATTATAACACAGACGCACATTCATGCTGATGTGACTGAGCCCGAGCATCCTTTCTATAATATCTGTCCGAACTGTATCCATCCTCTAATAGGTAACATGAAATGTTCCCACACACCAGAATTATACGACGCTGCCGCATCCTCCATCTCCGGGCAGCCTTTCTTTTCTTTTCCACTTGCCATTTCTAAACGTAGAGTATTGTGACCTGCAGCACTCACTCCACACCGTAGACACCTCAATTCTTTCACGTGAAAGGGAAACTCACTGACGTCACATACGGGGCACGAGGCTACATTGCTCATGTCATGAACCGTCGAACCGAGATGAGCGTACCGAACGGTTAGTTTTTTTTTTCATGAACCGTGCCACCCCTAGTAGGTTTAGGGGTGGGTCATTTGTATGAATTACACATAAGGTACTTGGTCAAACGACATATAGGGCCGTTTTGCGTTGGAGGACAGTCTCATACAGTCAAAATATGTACTATTTAGCAAAAATTTTATGAATTTGTAGTAAGGTCATACAAATATGTACGAATTAGCCACCTCGTAAAATATGTATGAATTGCCATGAGACTGGGCTGGAAGTACAGTTTTTCTCAGTCGATTTGGTGCATTTCTCAGATCAGAATTGAAATTCTCATAACTATTAGTTCAACCTCCAC
>JAUMHI010000252.1:3849409-3863639 GCA_032359435.1 Enteromius unitaeniatus | reverse complement strand
ATTATCACCAGATCCTGGATTGCATTGTTTTCCAAACGACAAATCACTTCCAAAAAGAAATACAAAACCTGTGCTAATATAAAGACACAAGTTGACAAAAGTCTAAATCCAAGATTTTCCAGTAATAAAGCATAAAGAGAGCAATTTTAAAAGGTCAGTCTTATTTAACCACGAACACCAAATAAGCTCAAGGATTTCCAGCACTGCACAAAGGTTAAATTCATTCTTTATTAAATCTACATAATTACTCATCCACTGCGAAGTGAGTCCATGGCACACAATTTGGAAACATGGAAGTAGGAACGTTGTCATAAAATTGATCTGCAACTCCAAAAGTCTCACAATGATATAAAATGTCACTTCTCACGAAACGGTCTCAAAACTGCCCGTCATCTTACAAAAGGAATGTACCAATATCGATGCAACAACCACGAAAGCTCTGCTTACAAGCAGTACGACAAATCACAATAAGGTAGAACCTAGCACATATTAACAGCCAGAACGTTGTGTTTTCCGAATACAATAAGCGTCGTGTCCCTCTTTAAGTTTCACAGAGATACAAAGCGATTGATAACGCGTTTCGGTTTGATTCGAAAATTCAGAGTAGGAAAGAGTAAAGTGGAAAGCAGGCTGATCTGATGTGCTCGTATTCTTCCCCGTCGAAGCGCTCCGACCCTGACTTAGGTGTGGCGGTAAAATAACTTGCCACTAGTGCGTTTAATGGAGGTCATTTCACACAATAGCTGGTAGTGCTTCAGTTCACTTCGCGTAACATCTCTGCCATATATCCACATTCCTTCGCGGTAAATGTCAAATACCCTGTCATTGCAGCATATGTCATTTACGACTGTTTAGCTTAGCTTCTGTAAGCCTGATCGCAGTAAAAATGTACAGACCAAACAAATGTACTGTGCTTCCTATACAATCCTACCTGGCTGCAGTGACCAGGCTTGGCAAAAAGTGCATTTCCATGTGCGGTTGACTGTCAATGCTTTAGGTGAAATGATACTATGACACTCACTGGGTTTAAATGTGACCCTGCAGCTAAATTGTAGGAACAACATGAACGCGACGGTTCACCAGCAGGTTTTTGCTATGGTTAGATTTGAAGAGTTCTGTAAACACTGATAATGTACAATAGTGACGGTACATTGAAGTCTCTACTGAAGCAGTGCCAATAGGGAAAGTGAGAGTAAAGGTACTGTATACTAGAGGAAGAGACTCATGTTCTCAACACTCCGTCTTTCCCTTTGCACTCATCTCATACTGTTAGTACAATGGAAACCGTTGACCATTTTCTCCTCGCGGTTCTCTTTCAGCGTCCAGGGGTGAAGATGTAGTCCAGTGCCTGTCGCTCGGCTGCCGCCACGTTTGGATGCCACAGGTCCACCATGAACACCACTCTCGGGCCATCTTCTTGAGTACCTGACACACAGATATAGAAATCATGAAGGAAGTGGTAAATACTAACATTTGTGTGTAAAGTCTGCATACAAACGTGTTCACAAACAACGATTCGCCAATAACTTTCACACTAACTCACATACACAGGAAGCATATACATATACTCTCCTTGGTTTTAGATTTGCATTAAGCATATGTTTATTCATAGATAATCAATATTATGTTATAGCTCAGTCTGAGTGGTTTATCTGGATAACAATGTAGATACGTGTATGCTAGACAATTAGAGGTTTTTATGAAAAGTGTACTTGAACTGGTTTTGAGGATGGCACACTTGGCATTGCTTGAGGATATGTCTCTCAGGTGAAAGCATGCCTTTTGATAACATCATAATTTTTATACTCAAAGACTATAAAAAAACGTATATTGATATGGTTAGGCTGTGTTTTAGGCAAATTTATTATTTAGTATATTGAATGAACGAACAAAGCATCTAACCAACTTTGGTTTGTAGTGCAAACCGCTTACTTGACAGTGTTCCAATCAATATACTGGGGCACTAGGACACACAGACCTCTGGGTGACCACTTCCTGCTGGTCTCACTAACACCTATTCTAGCAGTAACCTAGTTTTCCCAATAGGTCTCCTATCTACATACTACTGACCAGGCTCAACCCTGCTTAGTGACCATTGTTAGGCTGCAGGGTGATATGGTTGTATAACATTAGAACTAGTTAAAAAAATGAACGTGAATAATGAACGCTGCTGTTCAGAGTGGTTTATAGCAGGGATTGTTGTGGGTTGGTTAGTGTAGTATTTGAATGCAATACATATTATGTAAATGCCTCTTAATTACATAGGGGCTCCTTACAACTGACTAATTGTAGATACAAAGAAGATCCCATTCTCCAGTCACTGTTTGTGTAAACAGTTCTGTCTAATAATTGATAGCTATGCAATAATATTTGTGTCATATATGCATTTTGAAGGAGTATTTGAATATCTAATGAACGTTAATGGCAGGAACATTGCAAACTGCATCAGCTGTTAGTCCTTCTAGCGTGCATAGCCTGTATAAAAATACAAGTAGTCTTTGCGTAACAGTCCATCTGTGCAAAGTGGATGGAGACAGGTGCATTCTGTTGTTAGCAGACACTCACAAACAAGCAATTATAACATCTTATTTTTAAACTTTGCTGGTTTTTATTTGACAAAACATGATCCCAGCCCACACAAATTTAGCAGTTTACTTCATTTACTGTCTTTAATTGCTTTTATATTTAATACTTAAATTAAACAGTGTACTATCATATATTGGCTTTATATCAACCCCGCTGCTATTGAAAATACCTGTGCATTAAAAATCCATTAATAACTACTGCACACTTTGTTTTCTCCTTAATACTTAATAGATGCCTTTTGCACGACAATCTATGATATTTATTCTACACATTATTTCTCACCATCATGGAAAGCAGTGTGAAGAAAAGAGTCATCGAACAGCAGGCAGCTTCCCTCAGACCAGCACTGCGGCTCTCCACCAACTACCAATTCACAACCAGAGGGCACCTTCAATCCTGCACACACACACAGAGAAAATGGCTTACACACCTTAAAACAGCCACACAGATCGCTGTATATATTGCTGCACTCACATATAATGCTTACATTAGCAGTCAGACATTTGTTCTCGTTTGACTGAATTGATGTTCCTCATGATCATAGTATAAAACGTGCCATCAAATGAAATTCACATTTACAAAACTAAAAACATTCTTGAAAATAAAAAATATTTTAGCATCCAATCATCCAAAATACATGTGAACTCCTTCAAAAAAGTTGTTTGAGTGGGATCAGAAAATATTTTTGTGAAAACAAAATCAAAATAACTTGTTTCAAATATTAATCTTCTGTAATATTATAAATGTCTTTACTGTCATTTCCAAAAAAAACCTAAAAAAATAATGCATCCTTTCTGAATTTATGTAGTATTGTTTTCCAACAAAAATGATACTGACCAGAAACTTTTGAACAGCAGCATAATTCTATATATTTTCAGAATTTTCATTCTGCTTTTGTGGTATTTTTTATAGCTTAGATGACTTTACTTTAATTCCAAAATTGTTTAATAAAATATTTTTATTAAATAAGAAGCTATGCCCAAACCTTGGATTGGTAATATACATATATCCACATCTTTTAACCTCTTACCAAGGTGGCAGCGCAGCCGTACGTTGGTTGGCCCATAATGCTCAGTGATGGTGGCTCCGGGACTGAGCACAGAGAAACAGGCATTTCCAAACACATTATTCGCAATGAAGGTACGGAGCTGTCCGAGCACCCTCCACGCACGTGGACAGCGCCTGGCATTCAGCACCATCGGAGTACCCTGGTTCACCAGATAGAAGGTCCACCACTGGCCACGAGGTGTGCTGTTGGCCTTCCAGCCCAGTGGAAGCGAAGAGCCGGCCCGACTAGTTGGCAGCCGGTACACACTCTCAAATTCAGCCAGGAGTGCAGGAAAACTTCTCTCCAGGAGCTCCACGTCATGCTTCTGCGCCTCCCGTGAGAAGAAAGGAGCAGAGGGAAGGTCTGGCAGGAAGAAGACCTCAGGTTTCTGGATGGACGGGCGGTTGCAGAGCAGATATCGGCCTTGTTCGCGTACGCCCTTGTGCACACGGCCCATGCCGGCCCAGGTGTAGCGCTTGGCGTACTCCTGCAGGCTGTGGTAGAGCCGCTGGTTCAGGCCCTCACCGGGTTTGGTGCAACGAAAGCACTCAGCCGACTGGCAGTAGGCAAAGCCGTTGAGTTCTTCCTCGCCGACTCCGCTTACTCCAACCCCGCCGATCTGACGGAGTTTCGAGCCTCTTCGGGCTGAAAGGTCTGAGGCGAGAACTCCACCAGGAACCGCCCCGACACGCGGCTCGGGGCTGAAACCACCGCGGAGCGAAGGAGCGGAGTGTTCGCATCCAACACGGTAACAGTACCAAATAAACAGAAGGGCGAGACAAAGAGCAGTGCCTAGAGCACTGGACTCACACTCCCGCACTGACTGCATGCCACCTGCCACCCATTCCCTCATCCGCTCTAAAGACCACTCCATCCCTGCATACGTACATACATACACACTATCTCAAACGCACATGCAGATATGATTTAGAGATTCTTATTTGTTAGCTTGTGCATTGGAAGGCTTGATTTGGTGTTTAACTGAAGCGACACAGCCTTTGTCCGTCATCAAGGAGCTTTTTGTGCAGTCTAATTTGATCACGTGCCGATCGCTTTGGTTAATGCAACAGCGCTTTTCATTTCCGTTTCAATGCACTTGGAAATGTTGACAGCGTGCCGCCGTGAGATAATTCAGCTGCTTCTTGCCTCCTGATGCAGACCAACAGGAACACAGTGCACCCGAGGGCACCTGGAAGAGAGAAAAATAGCAGATATGAAGACATTTCGTGATAAAGTGCAGCAGAATAACACTATGCCGACATTGCCGTCGAGGCAAACTGCATCACACCTGCCTTGATGGCCCGGTTTGACCACATGATCATTTCTATATACCACCCACACACATTTGGCTTCTTCTCCCCCTCCCCACACTCACGCACAGGCCGACGAGCAGCTTGATAGGGACCGCAGCACACATGGGTATGGCATTTGAAATTCAGTCTTTGCAACACCTCCGCACTGCACTTTTTAAAATCATGAGTCATGAGAGAATTCCAAGCACACTGCAATAAAAGCATGCAGACAGTCAACACAAACCTGCAGCAGGGACAAATCTGCCCATAGAGCTTAATTGCCTGACATAAAGACAACAGGGAATTGTTGCATTACTGTTGCATTAGGATCCCTAAGATGGAATGCAACCTGACAGGCCAGTAAAGATGAAAGACAAAAACAAACCTAAGGTTTAATGCAACATATCACGGCGGCTGTCAACAGAGACAGATTGAGAGAGAGTAACAGCAGGGGAATGCGTACAATAACACAGCACAAAGAAAAAGAACCCCCAATCACCTAATGCAACATTTCAAAGATGAGATTAAGCATGCAAAGACTGTAACGAGTCGATGCGCAAATTGACGCCCATTCAATTGCATATTTACCGGGAGCTTCTCGGCACTTCTTGTCTGTCAGATTCGCAGCGGCTGTTGTTCCGCCCGGCGCTGCCAGTTATCCTGCCTCTACACTTCCCTCTCAGACACCTCCCTGTCGCTGTGTTTCATTGCAGTTTCTAGTCCTGCCCTTATGTCCGTAAAGCGCTGTCAGTCGACGTTCATAATGCAGAAGACAAGCGAGCAGAAAACAACATGACGGACGTCCAGCGTCTCATCATTGAAATCTGCGCGTTTATATAACGAAGACGCAGAACTGATTGACTGCCTACTAAAACCATAACAAATGGTTCATTATAACGTTAACCACATTAACACGAATAATAACATTGGCAATAACGTTAATAATTACTTATATTATTATAAGTGTCATTAAAAAGGGTGTCACAGACTGTAACGTTAGTGGGGGGTTTCGAATCATCTTCACTGAATCGAATCTTTCTCCGTTCACCAAACAGATTCACTAAATGACAAACTCAGGGAGGCTTTCTGCATGTTATGGTTAACCAGTGGGCGATTTATTGCATATTTTGTGCTATAAGCGAGTCATCGAAACCTACTCTCAACGATTCCTTCAACACTTACCCAAACAATTCTGTTTCATATTTTCCTCCAACATAACGTTAAATAAAAGAGAAATCGCTGCTTTTCTTGTTAAATACAATTACGAGTTAAGGATAGCATCAGTCAGTTTCACACAGAATGAAAAGTTTTTATACTGCAAACACTGATTAGCTAAATTTTGCTAAAACTTAAAAATGCGACGGGAATTTTAAGGCAGGAGAGGAGTCGTGTTGTTCAATGCTCGATAAATGCCGAGAAGTGCTTAGAATATCGCGTTTGATTCATTTAGAAGATTCATTCAAAACACCGACTCGTTTCAGAACTTACCTGTACGTCACGATACAGTGCAGCTGCTCACGTAGTCATTCTCAGACAAGGTACGGAAAAAGTAGCCTATTAATAAATGTAATAAGAACTAATCACGGAAAATACGACAAAGAACACTTCTGTGAATCCCACTAATGCCACTTGGTTAAGATATGTGACAGCTGTACTATAAGAGTGCGTGTTACTAAAAGCATCAGTAGTTGTTTACAAGTGACACCCCCCACGGCCTACAACTCCCATGGTGCAGTGTTCGCCAAACAGACAACTTCCTCTGACGTCACGCTCTTGAGCGTTTGTCACTCACCAACTATTAGGGTTTTATGGTTTGTTTAGAAATTGCAACGTTGCATTGTTGCTATATTTCCAAAGGTATTAGTTTTGCGTATTGCTTAAACCTGGCGCTTTTCCAGAAAACTACAATGAAAATGCAAAACACAAATGACTGAGAGTGGCAAACTTGAAACTTGCCTTCAGGCGACACGCGAGCTAAACAGCTTCCAAGTTTTCTGTGCGTTTGTGTCCGCTGGCGATTTTTTTTAACACAATCTAGATTCTATGAAGGACCTCCCATTTTCTCAGTAGTTATACGAGGATCTTATAAACAAAACCAGATATTTATTTTAACTGAAGTAACACATGTTTTTTTCTTGCAGTTTGTAAAAGCTTTGTTATAAGTTACTTAACCTTGGAATGCTAAACATTATGAGAGCTGAAGTGAAATATATAGAACTTTTTCCAGAATATTTCTAAGTGATGCATTCCTAGAGTTTTTAATGCATGCACTCATAATTACCTTTAAACTTTTTGTAATATAGATGAAATTTTACATTATGTGCGCATAAATGCAGCTATTAATATCTAATAAGCCAATATGATAACAATGATTCTTGCAAATCAGTCATTCTTCACAGTAGTACTGACTTCCCTGTGGAACCTCATTAAATGATAACTGAGAGTCCTGCTATAAAACATTAACAGCTATGATATGATACACCTGTTCACTATGCACTGGCAGCATCCATTGTGGGTTGTTATTTTTGTAATGTCAGGATCCTTATGCCTTAATAGCCTACATGCCTACTTCTAAAATGTCTTATTTCAAAAGTGCATGTAGTGGTCGCTTAAGCTGAAAGTATACTGCAGTTTTGAAGCACACTCAGTGTGTAGACTTTTCAAAGTATAATCCATTTGGTTGTAAGCTTGACACATGCACTTGAAATTTTCATCCTTATCCAGTTTCTGGAATATATCAGAAGTTATGACGGATAGATGTCTTTGTAAACTCTTTAAAATAGAGTTTTGAAGTAGTTTGTTGCTGTACCATCCTCTCTGTTTTTGTTTTCTGAAATGTCCATATGTACAGTTAGAAAATATGGCTATACATGCATATTTTGATCGTGAAATTTACATCCCATGCACCTAAAACTGAAGCATACTTTGTAGTTACAATTACAAGTCGCACATGTACACATACATACATACATTTTTGTTTCCTACACTTACTCTTCCATGAGGCCAATTTGTAAATAAAAACTGAGAGTGTTTTATGTTTGTATTGTACTACATGCCCTTTATTCCTACTCTCTGAGTTTAATGAATCAACAAATGCTGATTAAACAAGTTTAACATGTTCTAAACAAGTGCCAACCAAAAGAATAAGTCAGTAGCGGTAGCGTACTGTTCTAACAAGTCTGTCAGCCTATTTCTATGAGGTGTGAATTAGCCTTAAGAGAGATTATTTTATATCAAAGTATGAATTATAATTGTTGACCAACTAGAGTGTTGACATACGGTTTGATGGGGAAAATATCCAAGTAACCAGCAAAAGTGCAAAAAATTATTCATTAGATGAACTCAAGATTTCCACCCAATAAATATGTGTAGCCCAAACTCATAAAAAAGAAATGAATGTGATGAAATTTAATTGAGTTGGGTCAACTCAATTTGATCAAATACAGTTTTAATGAAAATGATAAATTATATGCTTGATGAACTCAAACTAAAACATAAACAGAAAAATAAATTAATAGGAAGACATCCTTTCACGCTGAAAAAACAAGAGATATGTTTGATTTACTTAACCTCAGGCATTAGCCAACTTGTTATACATAAAATAAGATGGTTTTGATACATCCACAGCATGCCCAAAGTTTTTTTATTAATAATATATGAACTACTGTGGTTTATGTTAGCAGTTCCCTAAGCATGTGCTCTACACTTTACCACAATGGTAACCCCCCAAAACACTAACATAGCAGAAGGTCTTTTAAATACAAACATAAAAGAGCATTAAACATTAACAAGTCTCCTAGTTTTATCATCTTAATAAAAATGCCTCAAATAAAATTTTAATTCAAGATTTACTATCCTTATCCTGCCCTGTGCAAAGCATGACGGGAAAGTTAAAATCATTTATGTTCTTTCAAAAATTTAAATATTGAGTTGAAACAAAACAAAATTTTCAAGTCAGTTTTATACAATGCTTTGTATAAAATAGGGAACCAAACATAATTGTGTTAAATGAAAATATATTTTTTAAATCAACTGAACAGTGTTGGGGAATCATTTTTTTGAGTGCACCAGTTAACTGGCTACATTCATTCAATATTATTAAACCATTTAATTCGAACGTATATTAAGAGTCACATAGGTAAAATAGTGACTCACTTTTGGTAGGGTAGTAATATGACCTCATCCCTCTGAGTCACAACACATGGTGGTCAACAAAGAGATGTTATAAACTCAAAGCTGGGGTGGTCCAGCTGTTGGCTGCAGGGGGGATGTTTCTGTAGATTCTACAGATAGGGAAGTTTGCCTAATACCTTCTGAGAGTGCGAAAACACCTCTTACAAAAACACTTTACACAATCCAATTTAGACTCGACCTCTACACCTTGACAATGCGCTTAATTAGGCGTTGACACCGCAAGGGGAGGGCTAATAGTGCTCTTCTGCTGCATGCTGCACAACTTCAGCGATACAGCCGCAACGGGTCGGGAAACAATGGCGAGACGGAAAGAGAAAGTTTGCTTGTGCATTACTATTTCGATTGTATGTATTGTTTTAATTATCATTATTTGCGCGACTCACTTTAACGAGCTGTGTACTGACGGACATTACAAACACGCAGCAGTGGCAGCGGACTCCGAAACCTGTTCAAAAGTCGGGCGGTGAGTGATTGTGGCTTTTACTTACCTTATAGAATAGGCTACATGTAACAGATTATGTAGTGCACTATGGATTGTGTTCCAAATTCAGAAATAGCGTGTTTACGGATGACTAGATTAAACCTTTAATTCAACTCTAGCGTCCACACTTTTATTGATGTGGAAGATCACGTTTTCTTGTGAAAAAAAAAAAGACAACTAGATTTTCGTAATCCCTGGGTCAGGTAAATGTGAGGATACGGGTGGCTGCTGAGGTGAAACGTCCGGTTAAATGGACACAGAAAGTTTGAAGTTAATTAGGTGAAGTATCTTCACAGCCTACTAATCCTCTTGACACCAATCTCTGGCTTCCTCTCGGTAGAGACAGTATTGCACAACCACTTATACACTATTTCATTTTTGCGCTCACTACTTTAAAGTGGGTTTAAACATTCAGATATCGCACTTTTGGTGAAAGGTGAAAGTAGTCAGAAATAGCACTAACCGTGATTAACTGTGTAAATATAAATAATTTGTAAACACAAACACACATTGGTTATGCCAGCCTTAAAACGCGTTTAAACGCGGCCACCTGCAGAAATGAGCAAATTTTCCAAAACACTTCCTCATTTTTGTTGTTGTTGTGTTTCCCCTATTCTCTCTCGTGTCATTCAGTAGGTGAAAGGTACAAATTCTGAATATTTTATTTTTTTGGTTGTCCCGCGGTAGTGTTTCAGAGGGCGGTCAGGTATATCAAGCCGCTTTGTGGACTGCAGTATTTCAATGTAGATAAAAATGACATTTGGTGCTATTCTGGTGGGTACCTGAATACACACAAACTTATGAGACCTAAATTGAGGTCCACAAGGGCAAAGAAACTAATGAATCGCACAGAATTTTTTTTTTTTTTAAGATTTTTTAAAAATCTAAAAAAGCCTGTAAGGGGTAGGTTTAGGTGTTGGGTCAGTGTGGGCAATACTGCATACAGTCTGTACATAATAAACACCATTACACCTAACGTTATGGAGAATCCCAAAAACCTACATGTGTGAGTAGAATAGGATGGTCAGTGTGTGTGTGTGTTCACTGGCTTTTCCTGCCGGACGATGCACTGCAAGCAGAGATTTGAAAATTACAATTCTCCTGTCCTCCGGTACTAAAGAACTCCCGAATATCGATATATGCTATGCCCCTTGGGAAACAAACAATATAAGGCTCGAAAACTGAAGAAGAAAATCGAGGTCAGCGGCGTTATAATTTTGCCGCCTTCTGAGCAGTCGTTACCTAGCAACAGAGGTAAACAGTTGCCACTTACATGCGATGACGTAAAAGAACCGCGGTTCTGACCCGAAAAATAGAGAGTGAACAGAATCCAGTGAAGGAGACTGACGCTCAATGAGCACACAGTTAATTAGTGAATATTTTAATAATTATTGAATAATTATTTAATAATTATTGAACAATTTATGAAATTTGAAACGTCTACTGTAAATGGATACATTAACAGACACTATTAATTTAGCAAAAAATTATAAAAAAAACCCTCTACAATACAAATACAGTTATTTCGTTTTGGAAACCACATATTTTCTACGTAAATGATAGCTAAAGCTTTTTTTAAATTTTAGGAAGGGGCCCTTCCCAGTGGGATTATTGTATTTGGAGACCCTTAACAAATCGTTTAAAAACCCCTCCCATAGTTAAAGTCTGTCTCCCCCCCCCCCACTGTTTTTTCTTCCTAGAGATATACTGCAGTTGGGTGGCTCAGCGGTAGATGGAGCCATTGCTACTTTACTGTGCACGTCAATCATAAATCCTCAGAGTATGGGCATTGGTGGAGGATCTATATTCACAATACGGGAACAAAGTGGTGAGGATTATCCTACCTTTAATGCCACAAACAAATCCTTATTTTGTTTTATAATGCATATTATTAATGTTCATCCACTTCTCTGTTATCTAGGCAGAGTGAGAGTAATCAACGCCAGAGAGACTGTCCCAATAGCTTTTAAAACCGACCTTCTTACCATGTGTCCAACCACAATACAGCCAATGGAAGGTGAGAGTGGACAGGGTTTTCTATATATATATATATTTAAATGTGTGCAATGCCTGTTAAAAGATGTAAGCCAATATTCCTTAAATACAGACCATCACACAGGAAGTAGCTGTACGTTCTCTCTCTCTATAGGTGCTCACTGGATCGGTGTACCAGGTGATATCCGTGGCTATGAACGAGCTCATAAACTGTATGGACGTTTACCTTGGGCCAGTTTATTTGAGCCCACTATCAAGATGGCTAGAGAGGGCGTCCCTATACACTATGTGCTCTCTCGGTTTTTGCCTCTTATCTTAAAAGAGAAGCCTGACTCACCATTACGGTAATACATGTATTCACAGACTATATGTGCCCTTTAACAGAGCTTTTCAAAAATGGATTCAGTCACATTCCAATAAGAACAAAAACATTCATATGAATGTGTTTTTTATAGCCGGCTATTCCAGAATGAACAAGGTGAGCTACTGAAAGAAGGGGAAATTGTACGATTTGAAAAACTAGCAGATACGCTTGAGATCATCGCAAAACAAGGAGCAGATGCTTTATATATTGGAGACATTGCCAAAGACCTTGTCAGTGACATACAAAGCGCAGGTAATACAGAATGGCACTTTCTACAATTGTGATTTCCATAAATATGCATGAATCACAGTTTATTTACTGTGTATTTCAGGCGGAACAATTTCTCTGGAAGACTTGAGGTCGTTTAAGGCATCTGAATTAGGTTCCTGGGAAGTATCTCTAGGAGAGTATGACATGCACTTTCCTCCACCGCCAGCAGGAGGAGCTACACTTAGCTTCATACTCAATACTATGCTAGGTGGGATAACTAATTAACCCTTTTTTTCCTTTATTTGTGGTACTTGCTGAGGAAGCATCACCTTTGCTATTCATTACTGTTGAACAATTAAGTTTAGTGGTAAGAAACATGGCATTAAACTTTGGCACAGACCTTTTCACTTCTGCTACGGAGTTTCGTAAACCAGCTTTTAAAATAAAAAATTGCCAAGCTTCGTTTACAGTTTTTCTCAATTGCTTTGGCACTTTTTTTTAAACAGTCTTAGCAATATCTAAACTGTAAGTGTGATTTTCAAAACTGATGAAATATCAGAACCCCATTGCATGTCTGCAAAAGGTAGTAACTCGCCATTTGTTTTTTTTTGTTTTTTTTTTACCAGAGACATATTTGTTAGATTTTGTATGGGGTTAAGGTCAGGCGAGTTTGCCGGCCAATTAAGAACAGGGATACCATGGTCCTTAAATTAGGTACTGGTAGCTTTGGCACTGTGTGCAGTTGCAAGGTCTTGTTGGAAAATGAAATCTGCATTTCCATAAAGTTGGTCAGCAGCAGGAAGCATGAAGTGCTCTGAAACTTCCTGGTATACAGCTGCGTTGACCTTGGACCTCAGAAAACGCAGTGGACCAACACCAGCAGATGACATGGCACCCCAAACCATCACTGACTGTGGAAACTTTACACTGGACCTCAAGCAATGTGGATTCTGTGCCTCTCCTCACTTCCTCCAGACTCTGGGACCCTGATTTCCATTACTTTCATCAGAGAACATAACTTTGGACCACTCAGCAGCAGCCCAGTCCTTTTTGACTTTAGCCCATTTTTCCAAATGTGTCCAAAAAATGACAAAACTTCTGTAAATTTTTAGGAAATTTAAAGGAAATGTTCCACCCCTTTTCAACCCTAATGGCAAACCACTTGCTAACTTAGCAAATATTACAACCGTTCCATGTCTGATATTTTTGGAATTTACACTCATCTGAGAGAGTTGAATCATTTTGCATGTGATGGTTCACACAATGAAAGAACGCTTAGAAGTAGAGTTGCATAAATAAATAAGAAATTCAAATCTGACGTGACAAATTAATTTCTCTATTTTCCTCAGGTTTCAACCTAAATCCTGCATCTCTGGAGGGAGCCGAGAAGGTCTTAACATTTCAGCGTTACGTAGAAACCTGTAAATTCGCCAACGGTCTTAAGAAGTTCATGAAAGATCCCAATTTTGGCTCTCAAACGGTAGGCTTTGTAGATTGTTTTACATGTTTAACTTCTCTGTAAGTGTTAAAGGCATGATACCATGGGTCAGGCTGAGCTTTATTATCTCAACAGAAACATTACAGTCATTACACTCTCTGGAAGCACTAGTGTAATCTGCTATAATGACTTAAGTGCGGTGTTCTGGGTGATCATTACTGCAGTCAGTAGAGTACAGCACAGCAACGCTGCCATTATTGCTGGCAACCTACTGGTTGGGACACATAAAGTCATGCATTAGTTCATCATCCTCAAAATTCTGTGTGGCTTGAATAGGAGGCAGTTGAGATCATTCAGAAGCATTTTGCGGATAAAGTGAGAGCAAAAATCAGCCCTGACCGCACTTATGATGCCAGCTACTACAACGTCACTCCATACCTGGACTCTCATGGCACCACTCATGTGTCCGTGCTAGCCGAGGATGGTATGGCGGTATCTGTGACCAGCACCATCAACCACATGTATGTGCCCTCAAATCACATTCACTCCATTTATATGAGAGCTGGAACACTATCAGATAATATTCTGCATTATTACTTTATTAAAGAGTGCAATGTTATGC
>JAUMHI010000252.1:3824963-3849309 GCA_032359435.1 Enteromius unitaeniatus | reverse complement strand
CTCCATTTATATGAGAGCTGGAACACTATCAGATAATATTCTGCATTATTACTTTATTAAAGAGTGCAATGTTATGCGGGTATAGAACTGCGCCTTAGAAAGTGTTCAAATGGCTTTTCTTCTCTTTTTGCAGATTTGGATCCAGAATTTTCTCGCCCAAAACGGGCATCCTGCTCAACAATGAACTTGCAGACTTCTGTGGAAAAACAGACCAGATTCATGCTGGTGAGTAAAAAAAATCACAAATTTATTATTAGGTATTCTGTTATTTAGCACTCATCAGATCAGATATCAACTGTAATCAGTGCATCCATTATTTAAAAAACATAGCCACAAAATATAAATATGTTCTGCTTAGGGTAACTTAAATATAAAGGTTCAACCAAACAAACATGCAACCTTTGCACCAGCTACAACAGATGCTTAACATAAACTCATTCATTGAAGATGATTTTCATTATTATGTCAACATGTTGCTTAATCAGATGAAATCAACCTGACCAACTAAGTTACGGAAACACAATGTTTATGGGTTAGATCAAATAGAAATACCTACAAATTTTTTACAGCTTTACATGATAAATTTATTATTATATAGTTCTTGTAAATGTTGTTCAATAGAGTTGAACTTGTACTGAGCACAAAATATTTAAATAAGAATAGGGGGATAGAATATTTTGATAATTTGTGGATGCGTAGTATATATAAGTATCTGTTCTGTGTTTATCTGTGTGTGAAGGCGAGCAGCCCCCTTCCTCCATGGCTCCAGTGATCCTTTACTCCCCGTCTCAGAAGCACATTGTGGTCATAGGAGCCTCAGGTGGCAGTATGATCACCACCGGGGTGGCTCTGGTGAGTCTAAACTCCACTTTGACCAATTTAACGCACTGTGATTCAGTAATCCAGTTCTAACCGAAACCCTTCTGGCTAGACTCTCATGAACTTCCTGTGGTTCGGCAAGAGTCTGCAAGATTCCATCGCCACCCCTGTAGTGTTTGTGGACTCCAAAAACGTCCTCAACTTTGAGCCCTTGTTTGACAAGGTGAGTAGATACAAATGTTAAATAGTTAGTGAGGGATCAGGTGAAATTTCCAAACCACTTTCATCTCTTTTCTTCCTCAGGTTGTTGTGGAGTCACTTAACAAGACTGGGCACAAAGTCAAAGTCCCACAGATGTTTTATAACGTGGTAAATGCAGTGTCAAAGGAAAACAACTGCATAGAGGCAGTTTCTGACTCACGGAAACGTGGAAAAGCTGCAGGGTATTGACCGGGAGTGCAGCTGGACTGCTTGATGCGTCTGTGCCATGTTTGGATGAAGTAAACTGAAAGATAATAGCAAACACCGTCAAAATGTACGATTTTGATGTTTTACTGTGAAAAACATGAAAATATGTTTTTTTCGATTTTACTGTGAATAATGTGTGTTGTAAATACATATGTTGATATATAGATACACAGAATGAGAATGTTATTTTATTATAGCTTGCAACACTGCTTTAAGCACACAGTAAAGTGCCGCTATTATGGGTAATGAAAGGTTCATGTTTTGACTCCAACAATGGGTCGACATACATGCAAGGTCAAAAAACACTTTTATTGTCTTATAATATGCATTTATTTTGATCTATATTCATTTTTCCAAACCCCACCTTTGCATTACACTAATCTGCGGTGATTGGTCGATTGTTCTCATTTTAATTTCATCATGTCTGTAATATTTGAGAAAGCAGCGTTTATTAGTGCAGTGCTGCTTTGTGTACAGTTACAGAGGAAATCATTACTTGTAAAGCTCCAAAAGCGACACCTAGTAACAAAGAATGAATTAGCATTTTCATTCAAAGCAACAAAAGACCAACAAGTGGGAGGGCAATATGCTGTTTCATGTGTATGTCAAGATGAAATGGATTGGAATTCTTTTTTAAAAACGACTTGTTTCATTGATTCGGAGTCGACTCTTTCTTTTGAGAGACAATAACTTTATACATGGTGCACTTTTAGATTTAAAACTTTTGTAGGATGTTTTCATTCACTTAGAGCTGTTACTGCATGAAAGGCCATTTTCAAAAATCCATAATGGAGGCACTTTAAAAAAACAAAACTAAACTGCCGAACTTGCTTGTATAATTGCATGTGTTAATTTGTGCACATAGCCGTCAAAGAGGGCAAATATTAAATATGATTGAAAAGTTTGGGGTCTGCAAGATTTATATAATATTTTGATTATTATTTCTATATTATATTATATTACTGTTTTCAACATTGATAATAATTAATGTTGTTTGAGCAGAAAATCAGCATATCTGAATGATTTCTGAAGGATGTGACACTGAAGACTTGAGTAATGATGCTGAAAATTCAGCTTTAATGTCACAGAATAAATTACATTTTAATATAGATTAAAATAATAAAAGGTTACTTTAAATTGTAATAATATTTCACAATCTAACAGTATTCATAATACTGAGACTAAAAAAACATAAAAAAATAAATAAATCTCACCCCTAACTTTTGAACGGTAAAACTGTTTTTTGTTATTGTTGTTTTTTTTTTGTGAAGTTGATATCTTAAGTTTCAGTGTCCTTCATTCACCTTTAATATACTAATAATATTTTTTTCTTATAAAATTTAAACCTCAAGACGTGAAGCCATCTTTTAAAATGCAAGATGAAAACTCAAAATAAAGTATTAAAACTACTACGAAAAATCAGTTTGAATGTTCAAGTGTTGTGTATGCTATACTATTCATAGGCCAAATTGCTCTTCAGACATGAACCCAGGGGCGATGAGTAAAATATAACATCTTAGTGCTCATTTTTACTTGGCATCAGTCATTGCTTGAAAAAAAACCAAACTCACCTGAATTAGTTTAAATGAGATTTTTAATTAGACTGTGTCAAAACATTTTTAATTGATAGGCCTACAACAGTACTATACAGGCTGTTAAAAAGTGCTACACTCACATTATTGATTATATGGATTGCCTGTCACAGGTTCTTGGCATCTCTCGATACTTCTGAAGTGTTCAGATGGAGGGTCAAAGGGAATGTTTAGCTCAGCTGCTCACCAATGATGCCTCCACAGTAAGACGCCCAGCATTTCTTTATAATTATCATCCAAAGCCCTGAAAATAGGATGTGTCTGACTCACAGCGAGATCTCATCAGAGCCTATGAACAATGGGAGTGATTGCATTAGCTTTGGCATCATGATCTGAAAGATAAACAGAGCATTATGAGCTCTAGCTATTCGGGAGCGCAAGAATAAACGTTGTCGTGTAATCGCTTGGCATAAGCAGTTAGCAGAACTCGAGTGCCAGTCAGCAAACCCTTAGAGTCCGCCGTCTGTGCGAGTCTAAAGCCCAGTCATTTCCATTTGAAGTCCACAGGGGAGCTTTAGTCCTGATTCTGCCTGCTGGTACCCAAATCTCGTTCCTTTATGCTTTCCATCCTGGAGCTGAGAGCATATGGAAGCCAGAGGGTTTCCTGTCTGACAGTAGAATAATAGCATCTACACTGAATCATCTCTCCTCAGCCCAAACTTAGAGTCATCTTCAACAGACAATAAAACTGTCAGGCCATTGTGCGCTTTTGGACGTCGCCTTTTGTGTGTCAATCAGCTGGTTTCCTTAGTTTTCAGTTCATTTAAAGTAAGAATGTGCTCTTGAAAACTCTGATGGAACAGAGCACTCGAGAATCTGAACAAAGCGTGTCCGCGGTGAGTTATGGGCTTATGTCGGTGACCACACGCTTGTCAGTGAGCAGCTGCAGGGCTGTTGTAGGGATGATTTTCTTGTTTTCCGGAATATTTTAGCTGCGCCTTTTATCTGCTGAGATAAGTCAACATGCAAATCAGACACAGCCTGAGGCCGCTTACATGTTTCCACAGGCACACTAATAGTAATGCATACAATTTACTAAAAACATGACTTGAGACCGTAAAGGCTTCAACCTAAATATGTAATACTTATAAAATGTATATATTTAAGTTTTAATTGTTTTATTTTTTATATATTTACAAAGTTGTGATAATTCTGTTTCTCTCAGTATGGTGTATGGAGTGTATATTGATGTAAAAAAAAAGTGTGCGTACAATAAAAATCGATTAACTAAAATAATATGAAATAAAATTAATATGACAGACCTTGATCAGGTCAGTCTGAATGTAGTCAAAGTATGTGATTCCAGATGCAGTAAACTGTCGTTCCAACACAATCTCATGAGCAATTCGTACTAATTCATACGTCCTCACTTGTACGATTTCGTACGATTTGCATTTGCATTTAAGGTTAAATATTTGTTTACATAATTCGTATTATTCTTTCAAAGATGAGCAAGTTTGCTCTTACCTTATTAAAAAATATATTCGCATGTGGCCGCTGACTGGAATATTTACAATGCTTTCCATTTTTCAAAACACTTTTTGCCTCAGAGCTATTTCAGTGGCACTGTTTCATAAAATACAGCTTACATTATTTAGTAATTAGCTCTTGCAATATTTATATCAACACTTATGAACGCGACAGCAAACATGCATTGGTCCAAAAACAGTTTAATTAACAGCATAACAACAGCCACAGAACAGTGGATGTTTAATAAATATATACACACATGTATTTCTCTGAATGCGCTATACATTAACACCACAGTGTCACTTCATGATAAACATTAACATATATCTATCCTCATGATATAGCTTAATGTGATCTGTACATTATACAGGATGATATTGCAGTTATATGATTTTGCGAACAAACAGTCTAGTAAATAACCCTTAAAGGAATAGTTCACCAAAAATTTAAATGATCTAAAAATCAGACCATCCTAGATGTAGTTGAGATTGTATCTTCACTTGAACAAATATGTATGGAGCTATGTAGCATTACATTACTTTCTCCTCTGAATCCTCTGCAGTGAATGGGTGCCGTCAGAATGAGGGTCCTAACAGCTGAAAAACATTATAATAATACACAAGTAATCCACATAACTCCAGTCCATATTTTGTTCTTCAAACCATTGTTTCTGGTTAAATACTGGTTAAATCTCTACATAATTTTATTCCCTCAAGTGAAAAAGTTGTCTCATTTGATTCAGGACAGTAATATGGACAGATCAAGCACCGTTTACAATAGAAAACAGTCCAAAACAATTATAAACAAATATGTTTATGTGGTGAGAGGACAACAGAGGACAGATTTTTTCACTGAAGAAAGAGTTATTTTGGATTATGGGCAGAAGCACCTTGATGGATTTGTCCAGCTTTTCACTTCACTTTGTTTTTATCAGCTGTTTGGAATCTTATTCTGATGGCACCAATTCACTGAAAAGGTTCTACTAGTAAGTGAGTGATGCAATACTAAATATCTCCAAATCTGGTCTGATTAACAAACAAACTCATCTGCATCTCGGATGGAACGGTGGTCTGTGAATTATCAGCAAATTCATTTTTGAGTGATCTATTCCTTTAAATATAACTCAAACATAAAATGAGATCAACATTGGATAATAATAGACCTGAAGTGAACATGTTTTTCTGCCGTGAAACTCTGTCGTTTTCACATAGACATATCATTAACAATAACAATTCAGCATTACACATTATGCAAGTCATCTCATGAGAGAATGGCTGTATACAAAGGCCAGCATGTTCAGTGAGGTAATCTAAAGCATGCCGTTCTTCCACGATTTTACCATAAGCATCGTATCATTTCAGTTCACTATTAAAAAATGAATACGCTGGTTGCAGCCTTAAGTGAAACATTCAGCTTAGTTGGTAATATAATAGAGTTTCCACACATTTTCACAGTGTTTTATTATTACAATGTTATTATTACCATGAAATAACAGAAGTTTTCCCACTTTGATATTTTTTGCAAATAAAAACCTGAAATATTTTATTACTATGATTAAATTCATACGTATTTCCCTGACTTTCCCTGTCACTTTCAGAGGCTCTTTTTGTATTGCTCATTTTGAATCGCTCTTAACATGTCCATTAACCCAAAGAACTCCATTACATGACAAAGAACCTGTACAATGGAATCAGGTACCAAAAGACCCTCACATACTGATAACAAGTCCACTTTCTCTACACACAAAAGGAATAAATAAGCTCGGAAATATCATAGACCGTTCAATATGAAAGTTAGGCACTGTTGATACCAATAAAACAATTTCCCTTCAAAAGAAATGTTAATAAATACAGGGAGTCTTTGTGCAATCTTGTGCATTGGGTTCCACGTTGATGCTTTGGACTGAGAGGTGCATTGCCTTACAATATGTATATATTCGTTCTTCCTGGCTCTTGACTGAGTCACCAATGACTGAAGGCCCACAAAGATTGAGAAGGGAGAGAGGGAGTGTTGTTCAATATCCTGCAGGATAGCCGCCTTTCCTGGGGTCAGATTCGGCACAAAGTTTGTCTCCTTGTCGCACAATGGCCTGGACTACTGATCCTGTCGTCCTCTGCAGCTCTGTTACGTGATTCTTCTGAGCCAGGCCATCAAGAACGCTCTGTAGCATGTGTCAAAAATAAAACATATATTAAGAACTGTCTTTTGACAGACATATTAGACCAGGGGCGACCAATCGTCCTGCAAAGTTCAGCTCCAACTCTAATCAAACACACCTGCCTTTCATTTTTGAGCGATCCTGAAGACCTTATTTAGTTACTTCAAGTGTGTTTGATTAGAGCTGGAGCTATGTATGGATGTGCCAGAACACGTTGACACATTACTTGCCGGATTTTGTGAATGAGCTGAAGATAGTTCTAGATCTTGGATGTCGTTTAAGTCTGGGGACCCACCTGCTCAAAGTCCTGTTCCACTACTGTCATGTTGGGGTTGAGCTGGTTGTGAACTCTTGGCTCTGTAACTGCTTTTTTCAGATCATAGTTAAAAAACAGTGAGTTCAAGATCACCTGGGAGAAGTGGAAAAGGAGAGTTAAAAATAAATCTTTTGATATGTTTTATATATATATATTTTTTTCCATCATGTACCAATGTGCAATCCATATATTTGATAGTACTTTTCTTTTGGCAACATTTTATTCATAGAAGGAGTATGTTGTACTGACAAACGCTTAGTTAGTATAGTTTACTTAAATGAGAGTTATAGAAACTAAAAAAGAACTGTATGGTGTACTTGATCCTTTACTTTATGTTTACTCACTTACTTAGTATAGCTATTCACTGACTCCCAGAGTGCATTGTGGCAGAATACATTATACAATTGCTTTGTTTTACAGATGTTGTTGTTTTAATTAGCAAATTTAATTAACTGTCATGTGTCAGTAGTAGCACAAGAAAAAGAGCTAATAAAATTGTTATAAAATTCATGAAAGTGAATTTAATTTAATTGTTACCATTGCTGTGATTCACAATTTCGCATGCTGAATGAAGTCAGTTTGTGACATCAGCATATAACCACAATAATTCAAGTTTCATATCATCCAATTTCTCTAGTGATTCATTAACAACATCAAAAATGTAAAAGAATGCTTATTTAATTAAAAAAAACTAAAACAAATCAAATTACTATATAATATAATAATTAAGTGATAGGTCACCTGTAAGAAACCTATTTATTACTTTTCTTTCTTTGAAAGCAAAGGACTCTGATTTCATATTGCATCACTGCATTAAAACAAAGAAAATTATAATGATGTAGACAAAGGTCTATGTGTCCAACCAAAGAAAACGCTAATCACTATAATGGTAAGAAGAAAAAAGAAGAAGGGGAAAATAAAACATTTTAGGAAACTCTTATGTGGAATATGTCATGTTAAGTTGTCTACAAAATTCAACATTGAAGATGACTTTGTTAAACGAGTGAATTCAAATAGTGAAATATAATAGATATGGGAAAATTTTCTTTCTTGCTCGGTTGTTGTGTTGTGCGTTAGCAACAAATGAGTGCACGGCTGCCCCCCACTGGTGAATTAATGTCATTAGTTTTGTTGTGGCTACTTAAATATTCTTAATAAGGCTTACTCATAGAAGCAAGTTAGTCATTTTTCTCATCAAAAAGTATCTGTAACTTTATGCATCCTAGTAAGTATAACAACTAAGTAAAGGTAACTAAGTATATATAAGTAAGATGTACTATTGGATTTTACAGTGCTATAGGATAACACTACTGTATATTAGCCATATGCATCCAGCGAGTATAGTTAAATGCTGTTTTGTGTTTGTGGTTACCAGAGCAGTTGCAGTGGTGATTTTCGTTCCCCCTGAGGCCCCAACAACCATTTTGACTTTGTGGTGTTTGTCAAATATTATCGTGGGGCACATCGATGAAAGTGGTCTTTTACCTTGTCAAAAGACAAAAGTCATATGTTAAAACCGTTTTCATCTAAATCGTACTTGTGTGTCTAGGGATAATCTGGGATAACTTATTTTAGGCACCTGGCTGAATGAAGTTATTAGGTGAAGGGGGGACCCCAAAACCATTGGTAATATAAGGAGAGCTGAAATCATCCATCTCGTCATTAAAAATAATGCCAGTTGAGTGTGACATCACCTTCGAGCCAAAACTGTGAAAACACAAGAAAGATCAAGACAATCTGATCAAAAGGATGAGAACAACAATATTCCGTCTCTCCCTTGAAGTAGACTTCTAGGCCCAGTTTCACAGACAGGGCTTAGCCTAAACCAGGATTAGGCCATAGTTCAGTAATTTTATAAACATGCCTTAGAAAAAAGCATTACTGATGTGCATCTTAGAACAAAACAAAGGCACTGGCATGTTTTAAGAACAGTCAATGCAAGTTTCTTTCAGTTGAAACAGCTCAGATTTATATTTAGTCTAGGACTAGGCTAAAGCCTTATCCGTGAAACCGGGGGTTAGTGTTTTTTTTACTTGGTCTCATGAAATACGTACCAACAAGTACATATAACTGCAGTTTCTAAAAGAAACACTAGAGGCGTTAAAACTAAGATTTTAAAGAGTTTAAATTAATAAAGAGTAATGCTTTTAAATGTTAGCATCACACATATCCAGCTTCATATCTATGTTGTTGTTTTTTTCCCATAGACAGTAGGTTTGTTCAGGAGCTCACAGAGTACAAAGATGTTCTTAATAGGCAAGGAGCTCCGGTTCGAATCCCATGTAACTACAGTTTGACAAAACAGTTAAAATCTGTGTAAAAGGAAGTTGAAATGGCACAGTTGCATCAGCAAACGCAATTTTAAATAAGTTTTGCATTTGTTAACACTACAGGGTTGGATTTGGTGTAGGGCATATTTCCAACATCATACAACTTTTAGCAACAGTCCACAGATATTTCAATTCGGAACCGCAGCAATACATACCCATATCAACATAATAAAAATGTGGCAGGGTTCACATATTGGGTTAACTGTGTTTTAGCATCACTCAGTGGACATTTCTTTTTGAAACTGCATCGAAACATGCAGTAAGGCATGTAAAAACAGTATTCCAGTATTCCAAAGTGCACAGAAGTACATATTTTTATGAGACCAGGTTGGTTTTTTGGCACGAAAACAATCATACTTGTCATTCTTAGGGCTCTAGACTAACATATGAGAGCGTACTAAATATTATAAGAGGAATTATTTTTAAATAAATGAACAGGGAAACGCATATCTAGTGCTGTTTTTCTCTTACTAAAGGTTGATGGTGCTAGTGGCTGCCACCGCACTCCCGTCCTCTGCGATAACTGACAGGTGAGCTGTGCCATGGTCATCAGGGACAAAGTACTCAGGATCATAGTAGCTGTCTGGGTGAGTAGTGTCATCTGTAATTTTACTCCTAATGTTGTCTGCAAAGTAGTCTGAGGTCATATTGTGGATGAGCTGGGAAAGGAGATAATTGAAAACAGAATTAAAAAGGCCGTTGAACTCACAGGTGTGTGAAATAGGAACAGTTAGAGGCCGTGGGAAAATATCATCTGCTATAATGGATATTATTTATAAAGGACTCTTTAAAGTACTTCAGCTAAAATGCATGATATCAGGTTGCGTTAGACCTCAGAACTACTTGTGAGACACAAAAACAACATCATTATTAGCTGAACTCACGTCAGTGATGTTGAGGTAACGTGGGTCTCCCAGTTTACTCCTCTTGGCATAAGCAAAACGAAACGCTTCTACAATGCGATGATAAGTCAAAGTCCTCTTCTCTGATGTGGACACACTGCTGTCTGAGAAGTTGAAACCTAGAAAGCGAGTTGAATCCTTGATGTGAATTATTACTCTTATGTTAGAAAACACAAACACTTTGTCTTACATAACTCAAAAAGCCATCATTCACATAGAATGCATTTTGGTAGCACTTTACCAATTCTCACAATTAACTAGTTGCTTATTATGCTTATTTTACTATATTGGCTGTTTAGTACTTATAAAGCACATATTCTGCATCATTGATTCCAATACCTAAATTTAACAGCTACCTTAATAATTATTAATAAGCAGAAAATTAGTAGTTTATTGAGGCAAAAGTTGTAGTCAATGGTTTGTTAGTAGTGAGAATCGGGCCTTAAAATAAATTCTGGCTCAATTTTTTTTATGTAAATCTTTGCTGAACATATTTATTTGACTGTTGCACTCACGTGTTGGATATTTTGCAGAATCATGCTTGACACACAATTCTTAAAACACTGCATATAAAAATTGTTTAAGTTTGAGTTAAAACAGACCGTGCATCAAGTGTTTTTCAATCCAGAGCAAGTTTTTTGGTTTTAAATAAGCTCAGAGCACTCAGAGCAGCCTGAAAGCAAAATTAAAAATATCTCAAGACTTATATCTCAAATTATAACTTATTGTGCCTGCGGCAATGCATATTTACATTTAAAATTATATTGCATTACAAAACACTGTAAAATTGGTCAAATATATTCTTCTAGTGCACATGTGCAAAAATGTAGAAAAAAGCAGGAATGCAAAACCCTGTTCTGTGTTTAAGATACATGGCTCTCTTGAATACTTTGTGGATTTTGGCAGATATTTGCTAATTTTTTCTATCATCTATATGATAATGCTGTGTATTAGTCCAAACTGAAAGTGGCACTACTATAAGATTCAAACTCAACTGGCACCAACTTGCATTTGACTTTCTGAATGCAGTGAAGATTAGTATGCCGCATAAGATGAATACACAGTCATCTGATCATTATCACAAAATAAACCCTTAAACAAGACGACACAAGACCTTATACTGCTCACCTTTTGTTCCCATTATTATGCTATCTGCTAATTGGACATTATTTCTCAATGCATAACATGATGCTGCTTGCCCTTATTCTGTGTAAATCCCCTGTTTATTCATGATGACTCCACTTTTTCCTATAAATGAGTTAATAATAGTCTGTGGTAATAGAGGATTATTAAAAATCAGATTGATCACATACTCAAGTCCTGGCAAATTTCCATCTCAAAGAACAACATGCCCTGTAAAGTTATCCATAAACACATCTATCGATGTAAAGACTTAAACTTAAAACTTAATGTACAACTCATAAACCTTATGTAAAATAAAGTACAGGTGTGCTGTACATATTTAATGTGTTTATTTAGGATATCCTAATATACTTTAAATTGCCATATCTTACTTAATCACTTCTAATGGCTCAGCCGATTGGCTCAGAAGATTCCTCAAGGACTGCCATTAAGATTAATGAGAATTCCAATGAATGGCTATCTCCAGCTATTCTTAATGCAAACGCACACACACACAGGAAACAATATGAGACTCACCATCCACTATGTTGAGAATCAGAGCGAGTACAGGTCCACTGGATGGAGCATCAGGAACATTAATGGTGTATTCTCCCACATTTAACTTGAGCGGGGTCTCATTCAACACTGGCTTATATTCCATTAGGTCCTCGAGTGTTATAATCCCTCCTGTAGTGACACATTTTTATTTTAAATGAGATAATCTGACCTTCAGCACATATGAAAAGTGTAAATCAAGAAAGTATGAAATGACCTGCAGCCTGGATATCTTCTACTATATTCTGGGCCATAGATCCATTGTAAAAAACATCCGGCCCTTCTTCCGCTATCTTCTCAAAGGTGTCAGCAAGTTTGGGAAATCTAATGATATCATTTTCCTTCAGGAGGTTTTTGTCTGAGTCACAAAACACTTCACTGGAGCAAAGACAGAGAGAGGAAAAGATCAATACGATGTCTTTAAAACCACAAGTATGACACAGTGTTTGGAATTTGGTGAGCTAGACTAGTTTTTAGTGATTGCATCATATGACGCAGTATGATGTAATTACAAATTACACAACAGTACACTTGTAACACACAATGTGTTATTTTGATTTATGAGAAGTGGATGATCTCACAGACTGTCCATTTTTTTGGTGTGCAAAAGATAATTCCTCACCACAATGTAACGTCACTCAGAATTGAGTCCTTGTTTTTTGCAATGGCGTTGGCCAACGCCCTGCCAATTGGAAAACCATTGCGTGCCAATTCTATACTGGGCTCAAACAGTTCCCTCCATGGCAGTCTCCCATGTCTTTTGTGAGCCATCTCATAACCGCGGATTTCTCCTGGTATGGCAATGGACAACCCTCCTGCCGTTCAAACCAGACACAGTAGAGTCATTATTCAATGGCCAAAACTGCAATAAGGTCAATGACATGATGCTCATCTTATGTCCTGTTTTTTTATTATGCCACCCCCCAACAGCTAATATAGCACACTATCATTTTTATATGGGAAAAATTTAATACTTTTGTTCAGAATGCATGTAATTGATCAATGGGAATTAGGGTTAGTTCACACAAAAAGGACAATTCTGTCATTAATTACTCACCCTTGTATCGTTCCAAACCCATAAGACCTTTGTTCATCTTTGGAAGGCAAATTAAGATATTTTTGATGATATCAGAGAGCTTCTGACCCTCCATAGACAGCAGTACAACAGTACAACATGAGCTCGTTTCTCATTGGTTCCCACTTTTTTGGGAACAGAAATGCTCCAAAACGGCAGCTTTGCCAGACTTACTTTCCTCGCGAAATGAATGTAGCATCAAAGGAAGTATGGGTGGGCCCAGGCTAGGAATGTAGCAAAAACATCGGTAATGTCACAGTCCATGTGACATCAGTGGCTCAACTGGAGTTTTGCGACACTAGAAGAATTTTTTGCGCAAATCAAAAATATCTTAATTTGTGTTTCGAAGATGAACAAAGGTCTAACAGGTTTGAAACAACATAGGGGTGAGTAATTAATGACAGAATTTTTGGATTAACTAACCCTTTAAGATTACTACAAAAATATTTTAAATAAATGCTGTTCTTTTAAACTTGCTATTCAAAGAATCTTTACAACAGGGTTTCCACAAAAACATAAATCAGCACAACTGCTTTCAACATTGAAAATAATAATAAGAAATGTTTCCTGATTTAATATGTAAGAATAGATGCAGACTTGGTGAGCATGAGAGACTTCAAAGGTGAAAATAAATCTTATTTACCTCAAGCTTCTGCACTACAGAGTTCGACATCATATTTTATTTTTTTATTATGTCAAACTCAAATAGTAAATGTATAAATGAAAAAGATTAACAATACTGCTTCACTGCTTTTTAATAGTTGAAAAACTTTAGTTCACCAAATCAAAGTCATGTGACTTGACCAACATGCAGAAAAAACATGAAATGATGTTACAGAGATTACGTCTAAACTTTAGTGATTGGGTGTAAAGTTAAGACAATTTACTTATATGACAAAGCAATGCTAGTTCACAAGCAGATTAGCTTTATTTATTTTATAGAATGAAGGCCTGAATTAGTGATATAATGATAATGTACCTTTCCGTGACAGCTGGGTGTTATTGCCAAACATGTCCTCTGAAGCATTCATTGGAGCAGTTTCTCTGGCATCAATTGTCTCAACCTTTCCTGTGGACCAACACATTTTACATTTTAGTTAATTTCGACAATTTTTTTTGTTTTAGTGTCCTTCTTCAAGACTAAAAATCATTTCAACAGAAACCTAAGGCTCATTTCTTATGTACTCTGTTAGCTTCACCTGAAGAGGTAGTGGTTGCTGAAATTTTGCTGACTTTGTGAAGCATGATTTGTGGTCATGAGGTTGAGTAAAAACACAGTGCCCTTTTGCCAGGCAATTGACCCCAGGATGCTCCAGGGTCATGTCACTTCTATTAATGTACTGTAAATCACTTTGCATGACAAGTATATGCTGAATGGCAAATGACCTCTGCGTCATATTAAACTCCTAAAGCCATGTCCTTAAGTGTCAGACTGACTAGAAAAGATGTCAGTTTGGAGGAGCCCTTACAGAAAGTATGAGTTTTGTGAGTTTTTTCATAGGCCGTAATGTTAGCAATGCCAAGGTCATGGATTTGATTCTTAGGTGAACTTTTTCAATGCATAAATGAATGCAAAATATCATTGTTTTACCTGTTGATGCATTGTATATGGTGAAGAACAGCCCTCCTCCGATGCCCATGCTGTGTGCGTTGAACAGTCCAACACACAACAGAGCTGCAATAGAAGCATCAACCGCTGAACCGTTGCGCTTTAAGATGTCCCTGCAAACACAAAGAATGTTGGTATTTTGAATTGGCGTGCATAATGTTCAATGACAAGCATCCAAAAGATATTTGGACTTACCTTCCAACCTCAGAGCACCTTCCGGCATCTGCTGCCACGGCTGCTTTAGAGTAGAAGTGGTCTGAGGATGCAGTAAGTCTTTTATTTCCGATTCCCAAATATACACCCAGGAAAAATCCCACCGCAGCCACAAGCAAGACCACCAGACCAGCAACAAGAGACTTCTTGACCATTTTCCTGAATGGATACAAAATGTGAATACAGGATGGTTGAGATAAAAACATTTGAGGGCATAGTTTGATATATAGTTACCATAGAAACATTCTAAATCAGTTAAATTCAGTTAGTTGCCTTATATACCGTAAGTAGAGCTCACTACAGCCTTGTAGCAGCCTTTCATCTTGTGATCATCTGTAGAATGCATTGTCTGTAGGTTTTTATGGTAAATTTGTATTTTCAATTTGATGAATTTTGTTCTTTATAAAGCCATGAAAGAACTATATACGATAACAGTTAATTGAGACATTATTGTATTCTTATAGATAACTATAGCTACGCTATACTTTACCTTTCTGTAGTTTCACTCTGTTTCAACATACACATGTGGTGTGGAATAAAGCAACATTCTCCCACAAGTCTAAATGCAGTTTATATATAGTTTATCTATCTGTCTAACTTCAAGAAAAGAGACATCAAAGTGAGGGCAGAAATCATTCCTATTATACAGTGACTGTTCTGTCCCTATGATTTACGTACTCATATTTTCTCTAAAATAGTATCAGAAATTATATATTAGGTATATCATTGTTAGTATAAAGGCTATCAACACAGTTTCAAATTCATGCATCGGTATATAAGCATGCACATTTTTACGATTTATACATATATATATATATATATATATATATATAGACCTGTGGAATAAACCCTTTATAGTTACACATCATCATCATCAATGTTTATAGCAAGTTTTATAAAAAGTTTCATTCAAGCATTCAAGTCTTTACACTTCAAACATTGCGCTCTAGTCCTGCATTAGCCCAGCGTGCAGAGTTCAGAGGGGATTCATTCATATATAAATCCAAGCCTTACAAGCTCTGAAATTTACTTCCCAATTATAGTTTACTCTTTTAGACAGATTGATCTCTATCCATTAAAAAATTATAATCAGATCGATAGATAAATACATACATAGATAAACAGATATATAGACAGACAGATATATAGACATACCTCACAGATGACTTAGTCTGGTTAACCATAATCAAGAGACAGGATCCTTTTTCTTGAACAAGTGTATGTATTAAGACAAGTGTGGATAGGACCAGGGACAGATATAATTTGTGCTAATTAAAATTTAACTCAAGAGGTTATAAATCAACCAGGCTCCCAACCTTACTTGGTGATTAGCTAGGACAGAATGATTTTTCAATTTTTTGGTCCTTAAGGTAAAGACAGGTATTACTCATAACCTCACCCTGTTTTTAAGAGCTTAGGAACTTCAGAGGTCAAATTACTGCAATCTTGTTACTCCACCCTTATTCATACATTTCATTTTACACGTAAAACTGCAGGAAAATTGAGGAATTCATAAAAATATAAAAGATTTGGCAGTATACTGTAGGTCAAATAAGAAAATGTGTGACACTGGCCATGTAAACACCCCTGTACAAAAGGTCAATGTTGAAGAACAACATGCTCTTGGGCTCTTTTTGAGGCTCTCGTGCTTGATGACATGGATCAGCGGATTTTGAGCAAACTGTCCATACACGTACTCAGAAATTGTAAAATTGATTCTAAATAAGGCATTGATGTTATCCAAGTTCTCTCAAAAATAATCAAAAAAGAAAACTGAAAAAATCTATAGAAACATCTTCACTGGTGGTCAGCACTGCATGTTACATAAGACTTCTAAGAAATGTCTCTGATGCAGCATGTTGGTGTTGACTCACAGCCAAATGAGTGACAAAATATCAGAGGAAATATTCTTGACTTTGAAAATGTCATTTTTATGTTTGTCAAACCTCCAGGGGACTTTATTCAAGAGCGGGGAAAGACCATTCCAGGCTCTCGGCACTTAATGCAATGACAGAAAATTCTAAAACTTTTTAACAGTCACAATTCTTGTTAATGGCATCAAAGGGCACAGTTACGTAATAATGCCTCCATAAATACAGCCAGTCAGCACTTTTCAGCATGGGACAAGACACTTTAAGCATTATTAAACCTGTTCAAGAGACCTTTATTCCCACCATCCTCAGCTTAATAAGTGAGTGTCAGCAGAGACTGTAATTTGTCATAGATGGTCTTCAGCTCCTCCCATTATGTGTATGACACTGTCCATGATTTATTAATATTAATATTAACAATTAATATTGTCACTCTGCAGTCCCTTCGTGCCATAAAACCTCAATTATTGTTGAGAAAATGGATAAAGAACGTGTCTGTGCGTGAGTATTTACGTGTCAGTTGCTTTTAGGGAGAGAGAATGTTACTCACCTACATGGAATTCACAGGAACTGATCTGGAATTACGTTTGCCAAACAGATCATGACACATTGTTTGATCAAATAATCCCATGCCGATGTCTCACAATCATTCAGTTTGAAACTGAAACAACTGCTAACAAAGACATCTCTTCCCTTGTTTATCTTGGTATTATATGAATTACGCTTACGAATGATACCAGCACTTAACACATTTTATTCATTTCAAAAGAATACTTACATATGCAATTATTAAAACAAAAAATGGTTTATTTACACCAAGAAAAGAAAAAATATTCTTTATATTAAAAATAAATGTTTTTTAGATTATATAAATAATATTCTTTAAACTAAGAATTTTCTGATGTGATAAAAGTCAAACTTTTAATCGAAAAAACTAATTTTTATATAGGTTAAATCAAGTAGAAATAGCTTCTAATGTAAAAATCCGGTAACCACCTTTTAAATATGTATTTTTGCTTTCAAGTAAAATGGATATCTTCCACTCAAAATATCATACTGCAACAGCCAGTAATTGTATATGCAAAAGCTTACTGAAAGGTTTTTGAAAATCAACCCCAGTAGGACTAGTAGTACTACTTCTTTCTTTACATTTGAAATAGAAGACAGATGGAGTCTCAGCAGATATTTTGAAAAAGACTGCGAATCAGACAGGGACATCAGTAAGGTCTGTTGCTAAGGTCTATCCAATCTGTCATGTCACTTTGAACAGATAATGAAAAGCTTTACAGCAGCCGAAGAAGAAAGGCTTAGAACAGTGTGTAGGCCACAATATCGGCTAGAAGGTCTCCAGTGAGGCAAAATATGTCATAGCCATTCAATACCAGAAGAAGACCTGGGACTCTTCATATTTATGAAGGTGCATCTAGAAGATTTTCTATACTACTATCAATGCTTATGTAAAACTTGTTTAAAGGTGGAATTTACTTTAGGAAACACATCAGGAAAAGTACGAACCAGCACATTAGCTTGTTTAGAACAAATTACTATCTATGTGTCAGAATTCCCCTAAAAACATAATAGCTATACACTATGTTTCTTTTGTCCCGCTAGTAAAAATGACAGTTAAGGCTGGATATGCACCAATATTCAGGCTGATTTTGAGCTGATTTATCCTAATTTATCCTGATTTAAAACTGGGCATCATAAATTACGTGACCGAGGATCATAAGCTCCCAGACATTAAAGTCTGGCTTATATGTCATAACTTATATCTGGTTGTACCTGATCTTGGTTCAGTTTTCGTTAATTGAATGAAGTGTGATAGGTTACTTTTCTTTTTTATATTAGCCTGTGGTGTTTTGAGCGTAGTTTCTCCCATTACTACTTAGCGAATGGCACTACAAAAACAGCCCCAAAAACGTTGATGAAATTACATGAGGAAATAAACAGTACCCCGCAAAATTCACCCTGACAGTTATAAAATAGAAAATAAAATAAATAGACCAATAAATAAAATGATATTACTCTCTTACAAAAAAAATTGGGTTGCTAAAATAATTTTGTCAAATATACACAAAGACTGCAAATACCTTTTTTCAGCATAAAACTGTAATATACAAACAAGACATTTTGAATAAATCCAGTAAATTCAACAATGCACACTGCTATTAAAATAAGTGGTTGAACCTTTAACATACTGCTTCATCAAAAACAACTTCACTACAAGCAGAAGTATTTACTGATATATAGAAGGTGCACAGAGTCATTCACACAAACACAAAGCACATCATGGTGACACGGCACTTAAATATGGCAATAAACATGAAGATGAAGAAGAACAACATGAAGAAGACACAGAAGATGTTACATAAAGCCCACATGTATATAACTGATAACAAAAACTATTAAAAAACATGATTATTTAAGCAAAATACTTTCAAATGTGGAATTCTGGGAATAGCAGCTTACAGTTGTTGACTGTAAATTATAGTCAAAAACTATCATTTATTTGTTCTATTTGCTTCTAAAAACTGTACAATTAGCAGCATTTTACTGTAGAATTACATGAAATGTCAGGTTAGATGGTTTACAGTTTTTCTCTATATAAAGTACGGTATTAACATTTTTTTCCCCTAGCATTTTTACAAGATTTTAGAGTTCCACTTAGAATAAGGGTAAAATGCACAATTATGAATTAGTATTTTTTTTTTATGTTTTCTACTTTATTTTTCTACTTATTTATTTGATTTCTAACAATAATGTTGATATCGCAATTGTTAACAACATGCTAGAAGAGCTTAGGTTTTTTTTATATATATATAATTTAATGAATTTAACGAAAAATATTTGTTTTACCGTTTTTGACAAATGCTGTTGTCCAGCATCTTTTATCGATTTCTATCATACGGGACCTCATACTCAGCATCAGTTCCTGAAATTAATTGCCCATCAATTAAATAAACATCCTTAAAAATAGATTCAAATGTTGTTTTGACTTAATCACCCCACATTTTTCTTTCTTGGCATGTGGGGCACATACAGTACACGAAACACCGTTAGCCAATGGCAGGACAGCACCGAGTAATGATCCACGCGTGGTGCTGTGGAGAACATCTCCATCATCCACTGAATACCAACTAGAGCATCGAGCGGACGTGTCCTGCTGACAGCAAACACAAACACGAAGGCGCGAGAGAACAAAACACTAAGATTTCTGCAGCGAAAACTACTACTCCTGTCGTCGAGCGGATTTCACAAAGAACCCTGACTGTAAGCAGAGCGAGTACGTGCTGCCCAAGTTCGGACCGATGTGGAAACCTCTGGGCGTTATCGTCCAGGGTGCAATGGTTACACCATAAAAAAGGTAGTAGCGTGTTTATCGTATTTGTTATTTCAGCGTAATTGAGATCATGGGCTCCAGACTCAGCCGCCAAAACAGTCTCGACAACGAGAATTTTTCAAGGAGGCGACGGAAACATCTCGACAGCACGGGAGAGAGCGAGCGGAGCGGAGACTTCTTGTTTACATCCCTGATGCTCAGGTCGGATAAGCTGCCGGGGATGCTGAGGAGAGCCAACCACAGCCCGTATGTCAGACGAGTCGCCTGGATCCGAGAGATTCAGAAGCTCCTTCGGGAGAGGAAGAGAGAAGAGGCGACGGACGTGCTCAAACTGTTGAGGAAGGTGAGGGAAATAAACGTCCTGCGGTGCTTAATAGACGTGCACCTGACAAAGACAGCTGTAAAACATGCATGAGTTTGGCTCTCTCGCTGCTTTATTGACACAGCATGTGTTGCAATCACGGACACAAATATTGCACAGATGCATCAGTAGGACACACAAAGACATGGTCATACAATGGTTTCCATTTAGAAATCACTTGACTATTCCTGTACTATGGTAAACGTTTACAATATCTGAATTAAAGGTGTTTTTGAGGGCTTGAAGTGTGCAAAGCATAATTGGGAAAATATTACATTTAAAAAAAAAAACAAACAAACAATCACACACACAAACACATATTATTTGATTATTTTTTAAAATCTTTTTTTAAATGTAATTTCATTTTGATTCTTTTTTAATGGTTTATTATCGTAATTTATTGTACATAATAATTCAAGTATTTAAAGTAATATGATATATGTACAATTTGCACTTTTAAAATATATTATTAATATCTGCCAGACTTGTTTATTTTATTTGAAGCCTGAAACCAACGAGCAGGAAGCCATTTTATTGTCATGTGACAAGAAAACCAGCAAACAAAAATGACCGGTTAAGTTTGTCATAACTCTGTTAAGTTATTATTAAATTCATTCCAGTTGTAGTCATTTTAGTACATCAAATTAAACTTAATTAAAATGAGAAAAAAGCTGAAAAAAAAGTAAACTGTTTTTAAATGCAAGCGATGAAAATGTTTTCAATGGTTTTAGTTTAATTGAACTATAATAGCCCTAATCTTTACGAATTATTCTGACTCAAACATTACTGCATTTGTAGAAACATATATTTAATATTAAATAAAGTAAGTAAATTAAAAGTATAATAAAATGAATGAGTTGTGTACACATGCATATTTACAGTTAAATGAAAACACTACAGTAGTTACACCACTTGACACTTTTAGCCAGTTTTGTCTTGACGTCACCTTTTTTCGCATAAAAATAGCTATAAAACCAACAAGAATACAAAAATGACATTTCTCTGAACATGGCACCTGTGTTTTAAACTAGACTACCCATTTTCATCACCTCAGACATCCTCATGTGTCATTGACCCTTATATGGTATCCAGTAGGTGAGATGTGTCTTGGCATTTCCACTTCAGACACCCGTCGTGCGGCTCGCTCCATAGTGCTGCAGTGAGTCACCTTGTGCAAGAAATCGTTTCCCTGGATTTGCTGCTGCTATTATTTGTTGTCAAGATTCACAAACACTAATACTAATGTCTGGATGCTTCTATAGTACATTTGTTCTGTCAGAGCGACCCATGTACTCAAGTTCAACACAGTACACAGCAGCAGAGAGAGCTGACCACTGATGACAGAGGAGTGCAGGGGATCACGAGGTCACTCACATAAGGGTGTCATGTACATGTGTAAGAATAAGTCAGAAGCTGCTGTTGGAAAATAATAATATATTTAAGGCACAGGTTTCTCGAACACTCCTCTCATCTCTCATCAATTGGGCAGACAGTCCTGCTCCATTAGCTGTTGTAGGGCAGTACAGTTGTCTCTTCATACGGCAACAAGAAAAGGTACTTTAACATAAAAAAGTGTCACATTTATTCACTGGAGAAAAAAAAAAGATAAATCCGAAATGGAGATAGAATTTTTTGTAATTCCAAATAAATATATTATCCACAAATAAATGTAAAGCGATTGACAAAAAACCAAGCATGTTCACAAAGCGTTACATGCATATGGAACCATCAGCTGTCAAATGCTCTCGTGGGACTTTGACGCCTCGAAAGAGAACAACAGGTGTGTTCGACTGAAGCAGCGCTATGCACATCCTGATTTTGCAGAGTAAGGCGTGTTCCTGGGTTAACATATTTTGTTGACCCTGGAACAACATTTTATTCCAAAATGTAAGTTTTGACCATATCTCTACACCTAAACCTAACCTTACCCATGAGTAATGCCTAAAATCAGAGGAAATGATAGATGACTGACACTGATGTACAAGCACCAAACACTGATTGTAAGCCTAAACTTAGCAAAAACTATAAACTGGTTCTTCCAATCTGATTGGCTAATCACAACGTTGTTCCAGGGTCAACAAAGATGTTGACCCGGGGACACGCTGAACCTGATTATGGGTGTATGGCACACACCCATATCTGATGCGTTTGACAGCTGATGCTTCCATATGCGCGTTGTGGCCAATTTCACTTTGATGTCATACAACTCGAATGGTCGCTGCACACCTTGAACACACCTAATTCTTTTTCACATAATATCCTTTTCAGGTGTCTTTCACTGCCTTGAATTAAGCACTGACTGTATTTCTTTATACTTCAGTCCAAAATCCAATTAAAACTGAATTGCTCCATGAACCTTCATGTCTGAACCACAGGAAACTCAACTGGTTACACCAGAGAACGCAATAGTTTTGCTTTTCACCTTTTTTTTTACCCACTCCGATTTTTTCCCCCCACCATGTCCCTTAATGGGCTCCGTAGAATTGTGTCCTGTGCATTTGTAGATCACTGTGCATATTTGTGGATTTGGAAACATTTCAAGCGTCAAGACTAATGCTGCGTCCGAAATCGCATACTGCTTAAGTAGGTACTACATTTAAAATTGAACATACTACCAGACCGTTAAAAAGTACATTCTATATACTATGAATGTGAATGGAATTAGTTTACTGAATGGGTTTAGTTACTATATCCGCCATATTAATGTTGTCATAGTGTCATGCGTGAAATTTAAACTTTCAATAAGTCATACGTTTATTTAGATTGTGTTAAACAAGTGTAATTTAATCACAATAAGCACAATAAGTTTTTTTTCCTGAGATTACTTACACTTGAAATAAGCTGCGTCTCAACTTTCCGCCATTTTTCGAATATGACGCCTCCTCTCCCGGAGCCTCATGGGATAGGAAAGTGTTTATGGTATACGTACTACAGAATTCAGGTGGAAGCAGTAGGTCATCTGGGTACTTCTCACCTACTGAATTTCAAATACCATGAATTTGGACATACTACTCACCTCGCACACTGTTTTTCGCTACTATATAGTAGGGAAGTAAGCGATTTCAGAAGCAAGATAACACTAATCCACAAAAGGATGGACTCCACCCACCTTCTACTTAAGCCAATCAGATACCGGCCAGGTGGCGCTGACTAATTGTTGCACGTTCTCCATGATCCTAAATGTGAAGTACTTTTTCACTATCATTTTGCCTGGAGTAAAAATGAAGGCTGATATTTTTCTCCTGCTGTGTTAAAAGTGCTGATATGAGGGCAGAAGTTCACTTTACAATCTCTTTCTGATGTCATATGATTACTGTGTCAAAATGACAAGGAGATGCCACCCATGCCGCACCAAAATGAAGTTTTATAGGAGTTCTTAGTTCTACCGTTATTCTCCAACCCAAAGGTACATGCATACAACTCTATAAAACTCTATCTCTCATCTCTTTCCCTCTCTCTTTCACTCTGAATGTTCCAGTCTTTGCAGCTGCTCATTCCCTCTTTCCAAATGCTGTTGCCTTGCTCATATAAATTGGCTACTGTTGATTTTCATCTGTTGTTTTGATTAGAAAGCATCTGCCAAGAATTATAAACGGATCTGTTGCTTGGCTTATCAAAGATATTTCAGTAGAAGAAACAAGAATTTTGAAACTAAAACTTTTTTATATAATGTAGCTTAAGGGACAAATATTTTCATGCACATAAACTAAAAATTTATATTTTTTAGCAAAATAATATAATGTAAACATGTTTGAAAGTATGGTATTTTCTTTTAGTGGAAATCTATATTAAATTGAACAAGACAATAAAAACATTTCCTTGCAATGTGACTGTACAGTAAAGGTTAAAAAAGAGGATGCCAGAAGATATTTGATGCATCAAATTTTAATATATTTGATTACAATTACAATGTTTCTTCTTATTTTTATAAGTTTATTATTAACCATAAATGATGTATAGTCAAAAGCATTATATTGTAATTTCTGTTTGTCTTGTATGAATCAAATCTAGTGAGAGATGTGTCACTCATTACATAAATAAAAATGATTTACCACATTGTATAAACACGCACACACACACACACACACAGTGTTAAGATTAGGTGAAATAGCTTTGTTCCAGATAAACAGCCACTTTTAGGATCA
>JAUMHI010000252.1:3808699-3824863 GCA_032359435.1 Enteromius unitaeniatus | reverse complement strand
GGGGGAGCACAGAAAATACCTACAAAATGCATTCAAAAACACTATACAACAATATTTAGGACTTTATGGCTCCTACATACAGTAATAAATCTGATGTATGTTTTATCTGTGCCAGATTGTCTCTTTTTTTAATATAAAACATTTTGGCATAAACAGTTCTTTGGAATCCAGATAAGAAGCTTTGTTTTTTCACACTGACAAAAAATATTTGTATTACTTTTAGATTTGACCTTTTTCACAGAATTTCACTGGAATCAAGAGAGTTGCATTGTGCGATGACAACAACTCGTAGACTTTAACATTCTCAGGGTCTTAACGCTAGCTTCTTGTCAGGCTGCCATACAACCGTGTAGGTCTTTTCACTGCCAAAGCAGAACAATTTATAGACAAAAGTCTAACAGATGATGAAGCTGTATGCACAAAAGTAACCGTTGACTCCACACATGCATTACCATAAAGTCAAAGCCCTGTTCATTTTATGTGTGGTTGTGTTTAAGATGCAATCAGCTAGCTTGAAGCAGTTAGTAGGTTTCTTGTGCCTCTCATTAGCATATTAGACAACACTTCCCTTATTCCTTTGTTCATTTAGACAGATCACTGAATGAGAAATTCATATTTAAATCAGGATTTAGCGAAAATGCTAGAATACATTTTTGTGTTCGTGTTCAGATATGCATATTTGCTTTTTAATGAACAAGCTGTTCACTATTAGAGGACGTTAAAGCTACGCTGCTTGCCTCTTTTCAACCACTTGTGAACAAAATCAGATTGACATAGGTGCTAAAAGACTGATTTCATACCTTAAATGAAGCAATTTGGGATGCCTGTTGATTACTGATTGTGTAACATGCCATGTCTCTTTTCTTTTCCCCCCAGTAAATTCTTATTGCCAGAGGTATCAGAGTAATGAAACATCAAAAAAAATATGGAAATATCAGCACAGTCTCACGACCAATTTGTACGTATTTTACGAGGTGGCTAATTCGTTTACGGGTAGGTTTAGGGGCGAGGTTAGGTGTAGGTCATCCGTACAAATTCGTACGAATTGCCAACTCATAAAATACATAAAATTTTGCAAAAATCGCATGAATTTGAGTTGGACAGTCAATTTAGCATAATAATTAATGCTAAGTGTGCATTTATAGGAAAAAAAATGAGACTTTCTGTAAGATCTGTTTACTCATCAAAATAATATTATGCCTTTGAGGTTAGTCATTTTGGTGTTTTTTTATGGCAAATATTGATATTTGTTATTATTTTAAGTTGCTGTTTTTTGACAGAAGATATATGTTATTTGATAAGGGGATGAAAGTCCAGCAGGGTACTGACTGAAAGATTGAAAGAATATAGAGAAGACTAGGAATGTACCTTTAGGCCAGAATTAATAATGGAGGTATTTTGCATCATTCATGACTCTGCAAAAACAAAATGGAGTGAGGCTTGAGTCAGACACATCAGGAAAGACTGGAGGGAAAAAATGAGGGCCGAGGAGGAAATCCTTCAGCTCTGCATGGACACAGTCTTTCTAGTGATGCTTCCATGTGTTTCAGAGCTCACATATTTCTGTAGACTAGAAAAGTGGTGCAGAGGGAATAGACATTGGCGGCGTCTGAGTGCAGAATGCTTAGTGTCTGTGATCATACGAAAGCTGACAGTAAGGAAAATGAATGTCACTCATAGCTGCTGGTTGCCAAGGAACGTGAAGTTAGCCCGAAGTGACTGTAATTCAAACTGGCACCTGGTCGCAGGATAAATATATAGATAAATAACACATTAAAATGACTTTTATTATTCTTTTACCCGTCCTGCAGTGGCACAGGTGGCACATTTGTGTTGTATACTATGTTTCGCAAAATAGTAATAGTTCATTCAGTACATCACACAAAAAAAATAAAATAAAAAAAATTATGAATCAGTATTTTTCTTATTTTTCAGTAAAAATATCTTGCGTATAGTGAGATTTCGAAAAAAAAAAATTTTTATGCAGTTGTGCTCCTCAAGTAAATTCATACTGTTTTAAAAATGTTTCAAGAAATAGTTCGACCAAAATGTAACATTTGCTCAACCTTGCCGTCCCAACCTGTCCTCCAACTAATAAGCCCGTATATGTTGTTTGTACAATAGTGGTGAAAAATGACCCATCAGAGTGTATAATACAATTGCGCTATTATTTACAACAGGACATTTGCAAATGTTAATGTGTTGTATTATTTTATCTGCCTCATGATTCAGGGTTGGTGCAGTTCAGTTTGTAGAGCGATGCGTTATAAGATGAGACGTGATCATGTGATCATCGATCCCAGAGAACGCAAGTGCTCATAAAACCCTATAATTCATGATTTTGCTCGATTTTTGTTACAATGTAAAATGTTCGAACACTGCATTTAAACAAAACATTTTGACTGGTAATCACAGTTCATAACGACAGACGCAATATGACACTATTATTTTAACGCACACTAGAGGGCGCTTACCTTTAAAATGTAAATACAGGCCGTATTAAAGCAAATAGTTTTTCATTGGAGGACAGGCTCGGCCATCCAGGATATAGATGAGGTTCATGATGAGTTTCTGATGAAACAACTTTTTTCCTGAAGAAGGAATATTATGGATTATAATCTTTTCACTTCAAAAGTTGTTAACTGGACTGGAGTTGTGTGGATTATTGTGATGTTTTATCATCTGTTTCAGCCTAATCTCACAGCAATTCGTACATGTTTTACGATTTTTGCCAGTTCGTATGACTTTGTACGAATGACCTGCACCTAACCCCACCCCTAATCCTACCCGTCACTGGGGTTTAGAGAAATTTTGCAAAATCGCAAGAGTACGAATTCGTATGAATTGGTCATCTCATAAAATCTGTTCATGAGACTGTATTGGACTGTTTTGGACTCTCATTCTGACGGCACCCATTCACTGCAGAGGATCCATTGGTGAACAAGTGATAAATCATTACATTTCCTACAAACTCTCAACTCAAACTCATTTACATAACCTAAGGGTAAATAAACTTTTAGATAATGTTCATTTTCCTGTGAGCAATTTCTTTAAATGCTTTGCTGTTTTTTTTTGTTTTTTTTTTTTTATAAAAAGTTTATTGTTGATTAATGTTTTGCAGTGCTTAAAGCACATCCCTGCTGACTTTTTTATTTTTTATTTAAATTGATCCCTAAAGCATCTTCAAAGAACTTCTTTAGCATTTCATCAAAGCACGCAGTCTTTTCATGGGCAAACCTATTGCTATTTAATCACAGAGATCCCTCAAATGTCACTGTTTAAAGGCAGAGCAGATTGCCGTGTGAGTTAGCAAAAATGAGGCAGCAGGCTTAAAAGAACCCCTGTATGTCAAAATAAAGCCTGTGGACACTCGTATACAGCACAAACCCCAGGGGGTTTGGACCTGGAGTTATATTTGGCAAATAAATTGAATTTCAGCCCAAACACAGAAGAGCAATGCCACCTGCTACCAGTGATAGGAAAATAGAGGAAAACTGTTATTGGGATTTCATGAAGAGATATCAGCCTCAGAGAGGATTGTGATATGCATTTGCATCTCAGTGTGGGTGTATGTATGTGTGTTTCCTCTGCAAATGAATATTCTTTTGATCTCTGTCCTGTGGTGTGTGTGGCAGTATATATTACAGTACTCTCCCTATTTCCATTTCAATGTCCTCGTTGTTACCATGTGATCCACATCATGAAGAAAGTATCATGTACATCTGTGGAGCTGAGTGATTTTTAAGTGGATGTATGTCTTTGTGTGTCTGTGTTTGCATGCTACAGATCCTGTTAATGGAGCCGGTTCAAAATGAAGCACACGCTTGTACAGAGATGGTAATGGTCAGGATAGAGAAGTTGGGGAGGAATCTACTCTTTTGACAGAAGCTATTTTTCCTGATATTCACTTAATTTAAAAAATAAATAAATAAAAGTATCTTGTGTAAGCATAAACATTTTAGTTGGTTTTAAAGGTGAACTGTATAATTCTGGTACCATTGCTAGCACCAAACAGAATATGGAAAAATAATATTTTAAAAAAGGGTTCTTGAACATGCCCCTTTTCTGCCATTGGTTGACCAAATAGATAGCCATGCCCCAGAGTCATGTCTGATCAGTTCTTCACAGAGACACTGAGAAAAAAAAAGTACATCTCAGCATTTAAAAAGTGTCGGCTACTTATTATAGAAACAATACTTTGAGATAAAGAATAAATTCATGTATTGTTTTCAGACACTGAATTTCATGTATAATTAAACAGAAATGCGTTATCAATTTATATATGCATATATTTATAAATCATAACTATGTATTTATGCTAATTTATGGTAAATCAAAATACTTGACATTTCTACTAAAACATGAATATCATTGTCACGATCAGCTGGAGGTGCCAGCTCAGGCCACTGGATGGCACTCCAGCGCCCAGCAGACTATGTGTGTTTTGTGTTTATTTTGGACTCATTGCCATGAACTCATGTCTCCGCCCTGCTTGTCAGTCTTGGTGTTTGATTGTTTGCTCCACCCCTTGACTTAGTTACATGTGTATAAAACCTAGAAATGTTTGTCTGTCCCCACGGTCCATTGCACTGTCGTCCCATTGTTTTGTCACCCCGTGTATGTGTGTCTCTGTGTCTTGATTATCTGTTACCGACCTCGCCTGTTCTCGACCACCGTCTCTGTTTTCTCCCCTCTGGATTGTATTTGTTGTTTACCGACCTACGCCTGGACTCTGACCACCCTCTCATTTTGCTTCTGCTATCTATGTCTGCCGGTGATGACCCAGCCTGTCTATGTTTGCCCTGTTTGTCAATAAACACTCTGCATTTGAATCCGCACGCTTAGTCTTCTCTCCGCATTTAAGTTCATTGAAGTTCACTTAAGTAGCCTTTTGTTTTATTCCTATTATATTGTCTGAAACTTCTCAGAATCATCTGCACATTCATTGCAGTTATAAGTGACTTCTTTTTTACAAATAAATGGATTACTTATATTTAACATAGCATATTAGACTGGGAAAGTATTTTAATATTATATAACACATTCTAAAAAAACATTCTGGGGTTTCCCCAGTGCCACTTTGGTAAAGAACTATGTTCTTATGCACAGTATTTGACCTCCATACACAAAGACATGCAATACTCTCATGCATAAACAAATTAGACAAATGAACTCAATCGAGGAAGTCAGTGATTACTGGTTCACGAGACTACTATGAAGTTACATTGCATCACAGAGTATACTTTCCATGCTGAAAATTATTGGTGCCTTGCAAATAGACTAAACACTCATCAGATAATGATTCAAAAAAGAAACAGAAGGTTTGGTTTGGCAAAGTCAAAGACTATGTCATTACTGGCAACACATGCAACAAAGCCCTCATCTGATTTCTGCAAAAGCTCTCAATGACAGCTATTGAAGCTAGAGGATGTGTGCACTTAAATTGCATATACACTCTCGGGGGGAAAAAAGATAGATACTAATATGTACCGTACACTTTAGGTACTAATATTTACTTTTAAAATATTAATATGTACCTTTAAGGTACTGATGTGTAGCTTTGTACCATAGGGTATTGCCCAAGTGTCGTTGAGCAAAGAATTGCAAAGGATAATATTCACTGAATAGATGTTTATCATTATTGATACAATAAAGATGAAATTTACGTACATAGAGGCAACTCACGCTTCTCACGATATGGCAAACACAGATGACAGTCAATAACAAACAGTGTACTCAGTTGTTTATTCCTGTTTCTTGTTTTATATCTGCAGTACTATTCCGAAAAGCTGCTTCTTTAATCACAGTAATGTACCAAAGAGTAAAATGATTTGCATACGATTATGAACTAATCAAATTCCAAAGGATGAGTCCGAGAGCAAAATTATCCCAAACTTTTCCCATTACCACAGCAGCCTTCTTATCCTTTTCCCTGTAATTCGTAGTACTGGACAGTAACTGCTTCTAGCCAGAAGACAATAAACTCAATAAAGACCAAAAATCCAAATCGTATTTTGTTAAAGCCACAACGCTTCCTTATTTGTTATAAATGATCAGGTTTACAGTCCAAATCACCCCAATGCTTAAACATCCATTTTTTAGTTTTCTCATTTAACTCCTAAGTGTATAATATTTGTTGTTTTCTCACTTTTCAGTCTTAAAACAACGCTTCAGAAGAAGCTCTGCAGTGACTCTGTGGACCTCTCTGGCATCCCTTTATCAACTCGCGACATACGGCATGTGGCGTATTACCTCCAGACCAGTGGGGGGGCTGTGATATCCGTAGATCTTAGTTTCACTGAGCTCCGGGACGAGGGCCTACGTCTACTTCTGCCCTTCCTGGGTGCACTGCCCAAACTCACAACAGTGGCTCTCAATGGGAACCGTCTGACTCTTGGCATCCTTAAAGATCTGACTGAAGCCTTCAAAGATTCCCAGAAGTTCAGTTGTCTTGCCTGGATTGACCTGGGCAACAACGTGGACATATTTACCATGCCACAGGTAAAACAACAGAATCTTATGATCAGTTACAGACCGCCCTATTGTAATAATTACTCTGAGATAAATGCGTTGGGTAAAACACGGTTGCGCTTCAAGATATGTTGCCTGCTTTATAAGAGGTACAACATGGATCAGCCTAGTAGGACATCCTTGATGCTCCTGGAGCCTTATTTGCTGACAAACAGTCATAGCCTTACTTTTAAGACTAAAACATCAAATATTGTTGGCTGATTGTAATATTGCACCAAGAACATCAAGGGTGTTTATCCAGGAACGTGTTGAACTTCAATGAACTAGATGAATCAGTTTATGCAAGATAAATATTTGTTTTATATGTTTCCACTCACCATTTTCAACTGGCAGGGTGAAGTTAATTAAAGTCCTATATGGATGGGACTAGTTTTCCCTGAGGAGAAAAGCATCAATTTGTTATCATTAGTTGGTGCTTTAGGTATCCTGAACTAGCAATAAACAACAATGTTACATAATTTTTATCAGTATACATTTTACAGATGAAAATTTAACGTATATATTATATACAGTATACACACACAAAATATAATGCATTATTAACAAACACGAATGAACAAATATCAATAAAATTAACCTAGATGAATACATTTTTATCGCTTTCTGATAGTTCATGATACCTAATGCATTAACTGATGTAAAAAATTGAACTATATTATATGCTTCTCATTTAGTTTGACCTTTGTTGAAATATTTTGAAGAATTTTAGAACTTTTTAACCAACTTTTAACGTTAAGTACCAAATGATCATTCAAGTACTGCTGGTATCTCATCTAATATTAGAAATACATTTGGTAAGGAGACTCCATGATTTTCTGTAATGCCCACATCCAGTCAATAAACATTCTACAGACATTAGCTGCAAGTAACCGTAACTCAAAATTGTTTCTACTCTGTTCTCAGCCGCTTCTGGTGGCTCTGCGCCGACGCTGTAGTCTAAAGAGCAGTCTGCCCACCATCTATGAGTACACAGAGGGTCAACCATATTGCTACCGCATGGAGAGCTCCATTGAAGAACCCAGCCACTATGAAGAAGAGGATGACGAAGACGAGGAGGAGGAAGAGGACCTGGGACCATGGAGCATCGGGGAACGGAAAAGCTCAGGTAGTTTTACCCTGCACCATTGTGAGAGGTGAACCAATCACGATCATTGTCAGCTGACGATGGGATAAAGAAAGAACGGGAGCGCGCAGGCAAGAGATCTCTTTTCTCTCAGTACAATTTCTCCCAATCAACACCTTTTACCATCTCCCTCCTCCACTGCAGCTCCATGACCTTCCCATTGCGGTTATGTGTGAACCAACAGCATGGCATTTAAAGAGCCAACTAACCACCTGAGCACAGCAAACGGTGAAACACGCTGGTTTAAAACTCTCTCAAAGCTTCACCATTGACTTACTGTGTTGGCAGATGATGCTCCTTGACTCGAGGTGGGGGTTCATTGGAGGGGGCCACAGAGAGATGCGTTAAAGATGCTTTCTTACGCCCCTCTTCGGTCACCAATGACCAGCGACAGACAGGAAAAATGCCAATAAAAAAAATCCCAGTGTCAGTCGACTGGCTGATGCATAACAACGGTGGATTTGAAGCTCTACGGACCCCGCTTTTAAATAAGGTATGGTTAGGACTTTTGTGGGGTCTGGTCAGGTTCGGTCGTATTTGTCAGTGTTGCATTGCTGAGGACGTCTCTGCCGCAGCAGACCGGACCTATCACCACTCTGTGTGTGCTCTACTAATCTCCCAACAAAAGCCATGACACCAGCTCAACAGACTATACAGTCGACCCACGTCACGTGACGCAAGCAAAACTGCTATGTCAAGACTTTTGCATCGCCCCCCCCTTTCCAAAATGTTCACTTGTGAATACCCACGCACCACTTGTCGTGTAGTTGTGAACGATGACACAAAAAGGAAACGCTGTTGAACTGCCAGCATCTGGTTTTTGTTGTCTGCTAACGACGAACAAAATATCTTAGAAGACAGCAGGTGTATTTCAGCAAAGAAACGTTTTTGTTGTATACAAGAGGAACGTTCACCATTTTCTGTTCAGGTCATCTTAAATATACCTCTTGCTGTGTCAGTGCATTGCTGCTCCCTTTGGAACTGTCCAGGCGGTTCGTTATGCTACATTTCTGAATGGTGTGTTTTAATATCTCAAGCACATTGATTAATCACGTCTGGTCATATTTAGTAAAACTTTCATAACCCATGCTCTAAATAACCTGTAACAGAGTTGCAGCAATGCCCCCCCCCCTCTATTTTAAATCTAGTTTTGGTCATTAATTATAAAATTAATGGACCTCGAGATAAAGAGCTAATGACCCATGGCCTTCAATTACCTGAGCACTTTAGTCTGTGTTTTCATCAGGTTTGTGACTGAAAATAATTTGCTGTAGCGATGTCGTCTTGTAACATGAACACCTTTATGTCTTTATGAAGCATAAATGAGCCAAACGAATAGTTACTGTACTAACCAGCACTTAGTTGTTTGGCAGTAAAGCTCAGATGATCAAATAGTTAAATGTCAGTGTTATTTACCATATATGTATTCTTTTAAACGTGTCAGTTGTGTGTGTATTTGTTTAATGTTAATGACTTCAGACTATTATATTATATGTAATATCCCACAACATGGGCTTATAACTGTTTGTTTTCACAGGGCCTCAACAAATTCAACATTTTTTTTTTAACTCTACAAAACTGAATATAAAATGAATTTGGATTATTAAGTACCTGTGAAAAATTAGTGTATAAAAAACGGCAGTTGTTGCATTTGTTGTTTTGCTCTGTGTCTAGATTGTTGCGGTTATCTGGCTTGTGATCAGCTTATCTGGGATGTTTAACCTGCGTAATCTGTGTAAATCTGTTATAAACACCACGTAGGTGTCAATACCCACAATGCTAAGCGAGCTGATACACTCCGTGGCAGGTTCTTGATAGAGGGCAGCTTATTTGTCATGTTGTTTTATGTGTAAGTCTGAATTAGCTTTCTATGTCTGTGTCATATACTGTGCCCTCTTAATCTGTGCTTCAAACAGTTTATAAGACTGACTGTTCAACGCTTCTGTAATAAACTTTTATTAATATACCATGGGTGTAGCAAAATAATACTTGGTTTATTTTTTAAGATCGGTTTGAAAGCGTTTGATGGTTGCAAGTGCCTGTGGGAGGCTGGTGAGATGCCCATCTGCTGATTGATGTGCTGGAGAGCATGGAGGAGATGAGAGAAGTTTTTTTTTTTTTTTATGATGGGGGTGGTGCTAGGATCTGTGACAACCTGAGGGAATATACACACACACTTCTAAAATGCTAAAGTAATAGCTAAAAAAAGTCACCCTCATGTCATCCCAAACCTATATTTGCTGTTATTTTCCCATGGACTTAATAGATTTTTGAAGAATTGTGATGTAACTGATTTCTTATAAACTGACAATTCATAGTGAACTAACCTGCGGTGCATTTCCCAAAATGATGGTCGTTAGTTTCATGGAACTCTATTTGAAATGATGGATTGTAGTTGCTTTTGGTAAATGCACCCTTGTTTATCTCCGAAAGCCATGTAATAGCAGTCCATGTACATGCAATAAAAAACACAAAACCAGTCATAAGGGTTAGTTTTTCCAAATTAAATAAATAAGCAATATTTAACCAAGACATAACTATTTGAAAATCAGAGGGAAAACTCTTTGAAGTTGTTCAAATGAAGTTCTTAGCAAAGCATATTACTAATCAAAAATTAAGTTTTATTATATTTGCAGTAGGAAATGTTTACATGTTTATAGAACATGATCTTTACTTAATATCCTAATGATTTGTGGCATAAAAGAAAACGTTATAAATTTGACCCATGTAGTTATGACTATTGCTTTAAATATATTCAGACTAGTTTTGTAGACCAGGGTCATAAAAACATTCTGATGTTGTCTCTAACATTTTGCTAACGTTCACGTTTAGTTTTAAAAAAGAGGTATTTTAAAATTTTCTCCAAACGTTGAAACATTACATTTTTTTAAATGTTTAAAAAATAGTATTAGTATTTTTGTTATGGTTATGCAAATGTTAATGGAACATTCTATTTAAGATTTTGCCAACACTATTGGAACATTAAGGCTGGAATACACTAAAGAACTTTCCAAATCTGACCAGCTTTTAATAAACTGGGCATCATACACTTACTGACTTTTTAATAGTTAAAGAGGAAAAACAGGCCATCATACACTAAGCAACTGAGGATCACATACTACCAGACTTTAAAGTTCAGATCACAACAAACTCATGCGGTGTGTTCTAAAATTATCTCAAAGTATCTAATATATTTGATATCCTTCAATGGATAAATAGTCTGAAGACAAAAAAATGCAGACTGTAACTTTAAGTCTATCAACTAACATCTGCAGACTGGCTCTGGCTTTTAGCGACTAGTAGCAACTTCTCCTGGCTGTAAATTGGCAGACAATTGGGGCAAAAATAGAGTATTCAAGCTTTTGCAGTTTTCTGAAGGTTCTGAACAAGGTTTAATATTTATTTCCGCGTAACATAAAAAAAAGGTTCAATGAATGTCTAACTAAAACGTTACAGAATAAAATAATGAAGAAACTTACATTTACATTTAGTCGTTTAGCAGAAGCTTTCATCCAAAGTAACTTACTAAATAACTACTGTTCTTGTTCTATAGTTTTAAGAAACAAAAAGTTCAGTTGTTTTGAAAAGAGTGTACAAAACATTTCTTTCTTTGAATGTCGCAAACAGTATGGAAACATTTCTTTCACATCAATGCTCTCTGAACATTCTGAAAGATGCATTAACATTTCAAATGTTAAACAAATGTTGCAACTAAAATAATTTTTAGAGTTAGAGTTTTAGTACTTAATACTAATATTGAGCTACCATTTTGAGAATATTATTACATACCAAACAACTGAATTTATATTTTATTGATGTCACTGGAAGAACATCCCCAAAATGTCGAGAATAAATGAAAACCATTGGCATTTGATGTCCAACCTCATGCGATATGTCAAAAAAGCACTATGTTCATTAACATTTCTGCCTTTGCTATTGCTGTATGGCTTCAGAAGACTTGGAATATAGCACACAAAACTGCTTTTCTGATGTCTATTTTGCTTGATTGGTCATTATAAACTATAAAAAGAGCACACACAACAAAGAACAATAAAACACGAATAATGAACAAGACAAAATATAATCAAACTCACGTATGCTTTTAAATTTTTTAATGTAGTACATTTTAAGTTCTTTCCCTAACTTGCACTTCAAAAATATGTGCATTTGTTTCATTTCATGAGGTAAGCGATTCAAATGAACAGCTACAAGCTTGGAATGAATTTTCATTTTCGGGTGAACTATTACATTAATAATCCCTTTCTAGAGACTCATAGCAGGATGCAGAAGCCCAATTCCCCTCAAATATGGGGTTTGAATGGTTCTTGTCAGTGTGTGTATATAATTGTGGTTATAAAGAGTGTGTGTGTGTTAAACATCTGTAAACAGATCTTCAGCGGTGTGTACACTTGCTTTTGTCACCGTGATCTCAAACAAGATGTGCAGACTGTTCTGCTCTGTTACATCTGGTTGTATAAACAGTGACGCTGTAACAGCTTTCGAGACGGTCCCATTGAGGTCTTGGGAATTATGCATGTCATGGTCTGTGTTGGTGTGACAAGCATACAGACCCACATTACTGCAGAAGAAATAATACCGAGTCCTAGTCTGCCACCCCATGGCCAAACAAAACATAAAATAGTGGTTTAAAAACAGGCCAGTCCAGAATTAGTATATATTTTTTATCATATTATTGCTGCTTGTTCCTGAAAGGACAGTATGTATAAATTACTCATTAATAGTAATTAATCAGGCCACTCACCTTCATGTATCACTAACAAAGGTAGGCTACCATTAAAATTCATTTTAGATTAGTATGATGTTATTGACATTCCAGAAATATTCTGCGTTTAATTTTTATTCATTATACTCGGTCTTAAATGTTCCTGTGGAGTTTTAGGCCCAGTAGTGCACCTTATGGGGTCTTCTGTGCTGCCAAAGCGAACGGGGCCCTTTTGATCAGAGCTCACCAAATGTCAGAGCACAGTCAGGCAGCGGTCACCCCACCAGGATGAACTTTGAAGCTTAAGAATGTGCGCATTCACTTGTCTGGACACTTGGTACATTTAGTTCTGAGGATGTTTTTTTCCTCTAAGAACGTTCGGCTCAAATAATAACAGCGTGATAGATTGGCTGGGTCAAGCTGAGTCTGTTAAACATGGGGGCAGAGATGGACATCAAACCATTTGTGCCTCTGCTGTCACATTAGATGAAGAATAAGTGTACGATGGCTGTTACTTTCTAACATATCTGTTTATGGCATGAAAAAAACAAATGTTAGATCAAAATATGAATGTAAAATACATACTGAAAATGACTAGAAGCAAGAAACCCCCCCAAGAAAATGCCAGCCTCCTTAATGCTACATATAGGGTACACTGTAAACACCGTTTTTGGTTTCTCTACTAAAGACTAATGCTCACTAGCATGTTTCACAATGTTGCACGATTTTGCCATCTAGTGGAAATGGACATTATTGTATTTATTCTATCTAGCAAATCAGTTAGGTTTAAATTGGTTGTAGAGGTCTATTTCAGATACTAGAGAACTTATAAAATCTCTCCAAGTGCCAAAAGACGGTCTGAAGATCATTGAAGAACATTTAAGAAGATCATAAAACAATAAAATTACATACAACAACAAATAATTTCCATTGTCATTTGCATGATCATCAAGACCTGGTCCTCCATATGGGTGCTTGGCAGTTTTGTTAAAAAATAAATTAATAAATATAGAATTATTTTTTTCAATACTGGTTGTCCTGTTACGCAACTTTTGTAAAACGACGTTCCTTAAAAGATTTCAAATTTTATGATATTGGATTCTAAGGTAAAGTTATAAGCAAATAAACAAACCCAAAAACATGTATGTAAATTGAGAATTGGAAATGACGTTGAACCCTAAATAGCATAAATAAGCACTTGGCTAAATAGGCGCTCATGTAAGTACTGCATTGTTATATATGTTCCAAAATAACAGTGCTCTTGTATAGCTTTATGATATTCTTAGTCTTTAAATGGCCAAATGTGCACTCAAGACATTGTTCATGACTTTTATTTGAAAACAGTTTGATAACTAGAGACGATAGCAGAAAAAAAATGAATCTTTGGTAAACATTACTTGCATTCATCTGCAATGCTTTGTTTATTCCATAAAAGCAACAATTATGAACTTGATTTGTCCATGGTTTTCTTGTCACATGCGAGAAAACAGTTCGAAACATTTGCACGGATGCATCTTTAAATATTCCAGCTTGATTGTAAAAAGACATTTTAAAAGGTATTTTGTTTTTCAAAACCATACCTCCGTTCACAAATTAACAAATACATACGAGCACACAAAGACAGGCCTTACTGACAAATCTTCTGTCAGTTTCATTCACATTTACCACAACAGCACAAAGGATCTATACGCAGTTAAATTTGCACAGTGGTTAAGTCTCTAAGGGAGTTTGTGCACATCAGAGTTCCTGTCTCTTCTTCAGTATGATATTCCGCACAAGCTCTGTGGCTTCCTTTCGGATGTCAGCTATGGGCTCCTCTGGCTTCCAGAAACGCACCACCTGGCCCTCCGAACTCACAAGAAACTTCCAGAAGTTCCATTTTGGGACTTTCTGTACTGAATCTAGGAAAAAAGCATAAATAAATGTGCATATAATATATATATATATATACACACACACACACATTGTTTTTTGTGATTTATGGGTACTCTCCATAGGTGTAATGGTGTTTATACTGTTCAGACTGTATACTGTACACTGACCCTACACCTAAACCTGCCCCTAGATTTAAAAAAAACCCCACCATTTTGTATGTTTTTTAAGCCTTTTGAATTACGAGGACACTGAAAATGTCCTCATAAAAATCACCTTCATATCGTAGTACCTATGTATTAGGGTTAGGGTTAATATGTCATTATACAAACGTGTGTCCTCATAAACCACATAAACATACACACACACACAACTTTTCATTTCGTAAGTGCGTCAATTTTAAACCAGAGGCTGTTATGATCATCTTTACTGGGTAACAGGGTCTGAGATAACACTTTTGAGTGCTCAATCATCTAGCACCCCTAAGTAAAAATGTATAACTCGCTATTATTAACATATAACATTTGATGTAAAAATGGCGACGACCATGAGGGGTCTATAATTTGTTCTCGTGTTTTTTTTATGTAACGTTAATAATTTTATTAGCAAACAGTCTCTGACGATAATTCTCAGGTGACTTACCTGTGATGAATTTGAACGCGGGGTCTCCCTCAGACCCCATTATTTTGATCTTGCTGAAGATGGGGAAGGTTACACCGTAGTTGGATTTGGCAAAAGCCTCGATTTCTCGGCTGGTGCCCGGTTCGGTGTCCCCGTACTGCGAGCAGGGAAAGGCGAGCACGTTAAAATGAGACGTGCCGAGCTCTCGGTGAAGCTCCTGGAGAGCTCGGTAATTCTGCTCCGTTAACTCGCTTCCACTCGCCACGTTTACAACCAGAGAGACCTGTTATCAGAGAGAGCTCGAGTGAAAACACCGCTGCACGGGACACATCTGTACAAACATGCGCTTTCAAAACTATCACAACTTATGTTAAACCATTCAAAAGAAACACTTGTGGCGCCTATGATTGCATAACTTACTTTGCCTCGATATTTCTCCAGTGAGACGGACTGGCCTCTCGGGTCCTTCACTTCAAACGAGTAGAAATCTTTGGCTTTTCGCGACTTTGACAGTTTACTCTGCAGCAGGTACAGTGAGCCCATGCACACAGTCACACTCAACAAGACCTTGAGCAGGCCTGCTCTAGAAGCAGAGGATTTGGTGGGGTATCCCCCCAGAGCCTCCATGATGGAGGGTAAATATGTGGAGGAGTCCGGGGGAAAAGCTCGGGAATAGGGCGTGTCGTAGTGTGGGGGGCGTGTCCGAGGCCTGTTCCAATTGGTTTAGAGGGCTGTCAGTTGATGGGCATCAAGAAGATTAGCAGAAATGTACAAATTTCCCTTTACCCATCCATAATACTCTTTTCGTTTGCAGTGTGTAAGTTCTTCAATCATTTATTTATTTGAAGATCTGCCAAAAATGGCAGCAGCAGGAACTTGCAAAAACGAAGAGACTAAATAAATAAAAGACAACGTATCGCTGTCACACTTCTTTGATCTTTTAATTTTTTCGGTTGTTAATTATAAGAAATGCTTCTCTAATAAAATGTTATTTGTGTATTAGGGCTGTCAATGTCACGCGCTAACGTACGTGATTTCCTGGTGACGTCAGTTTGCAAGCTTGGACCATAGACTGTAAAAAAAAAATATTTAATAGAATTTCTGCAGCTGACGTAAGTGTTGTTCTTAATATAATTTGGGACATCAATAAAAAAACACCTGAAAAGATGGAAGTCTTAATGACAGACTAGTAAATTGTAATATAAATACAGCGTTCTAAATTGTAATTAGTTTTATTTTGCTTAGTGGAAGCTTTAAAAAAATATTTTATGTTCATGCTTAAAACATTAAAACA
>JAUMHI010000252.1:3780076-3808599 GCA_032359435.1 Enteromius unitaeniatus | reverse complement strand
CAAATATTGTTTCACAAATTATTCACTGCAGAAAAATACCACAGTAACTACCGTTTCACCAATAGTTGCAACAAACACGCATAATCTTAACAAAGTACAACGGTATATTTGGTAATATTACTGGTACTTTGCAATAGTCTCTTTTATTAATGTGCCATGTATAAAGTTTTCCCAGATGCATCAAGACTTGCTCCTTTTGACGCTCTTGAACAATGCTCCTGTTATTTGGTATGATACATGACCAAAACGAACTAAATGCTAGTAGTACTACAGTACTGTGTTAGTGTTTGTATAGAGAGATCCCGTATGAACATATTTTTGCAGTACTGAATATCATTTTACAGTACTATCTTTAAGAACTATTATTTTGGCTTTAAAAACAAAACATTTTACATACAGTACATTTTTGGATTATGCACTTAAAACTCCAAAAGACTTTAAATGACACTTAAAATGTCATTTTTTTGTTGTTGATTATGCAAATGTGCTTCCTTCAACCCTGCATGCATAATAAAATGGTCAGAAAATAGTGTTTTACAAACAAAATAGCATTTATTTCCAGTATGCACATTGTAAGGGGGACAGGGTTTTCTAAAGACGATTGACCACAGTTACTCCAGACGACGGCAGCTCCTGATCCAGCAGACGGAAGAGCATGGCGCATTTATTGCGTTGAGACGTGTTGCCGAGAGTGTGGTGCAAGCGCGCCTGTAGGTAGTGTATGTCTCTCATACGCTCTTTACAGTCAAGCTGAGAGAAATACACAGCTGCCTCATCCAAAGTGTTCACGGCTAATTCCACAGCTGCAGGAAACAAAAAATCTGTGATATATGCATCATGACACGAACACAGAGAGATGGGTGACAAACATGCCGTACCAGTCAGTCTGTGTTCTTTTGCAGCAGCTCCTGCTAAAGCCATCTGACAGCGAGCGGCCAGCAGCAGAGCTCTGCCCTTGTCTATCAGAGACCCGTGAGCCAAAACCGACTCCAACACGTCCTGCACCAACACAAGAGCCTGCTCAGGGATCCCCAACATCAGCTGTGAAGAGAGATGATCAACATCAGACACTCCTACAATTACGCAGGTGGATTTAAAACCACTTAAATGATCTTCTTGGTGCACCTGTGTAAATGCAAGGTGTAACAGTGTCTCTGAGGTCAAGCTCTGCAGGTTGTGTTGGCGTGACAGAGCAAGAGCCTGCAAGAGTAACGGCAGAGCTGTCGCAAAACCAGAGGAGTCCCAGTGAAGCTCTGCAGAGGCCAGCATCACCCTGCCACACAAACAAACCCAAGAGTTACATACAGACAACAGAACAAGCGCGTGTTCACCATGACTGAAATATACCAGCGACATAGGCCATCAATAATTGGAGTGAGAAGTCCAACTGAGTTCTGAAAACCCACATTTCTAATATGATCCCACAAACACACACCTGATAGTCATCTCTGTGTTCTTGCTCTTCTCACACTGCAGCTGCAGCTGCTGGAGAATCTTAGAGGCTTCAGTCATTTGATTCAGAGCCTTCAGTAACTGCGCTCTCCTGAACATACAAGCACATTAGCAACCTCTCGAACGGGTTCATCTACTAAAATAGTATAAATCTGCAGTGATCTACCTGTACAATCCCTCAGTGCTGTTTAAGGCAGAGATAGCCGTCACATGGGGTTCAGCCAAGTGGTATTTCCCATCATTCATAGCCTTCTCAAACTGAATCTTTAGATCACAAAGCATCCAGAGCTGTTCAAAAAAAAAATAGAGAGGAAAAACAGTTTGGAACTGCTGCTGATCAGTCTTAAGCAAGCCTGTATTTATTTTGTTCAATGGGCTTACTTTGGCATGTTGGGTATGAGGAGGAAACTGCTGCTTTAAGTGTTTCACGATGTCACTCACAACAGCATAAAGGCCCTAAAGACGGGAAGAAACAATAGATTGGAGGGAGAAAACATGCTAAAAAAATGTACACACAATACATGAAATCAAGTTATGCACCGAGAAGCTTTTGCGTTCATGTGAACGTTGTGTGGGAGTTTGGGTACCTGCTCAGCATGGAGTTCGGCCAGATGACAGAGAGCTACGGCAAACGCCTCAGTGTTGTTCTGCTGCACACTGAAGTTCACCGGCTCCAGACTGTTCATGTTCAACAGGAGCTGAGCCTGCTGCCGTGCCATAGTGCTACAGAGAACACAGGTAAGTGTCTGATTAAATTACATCAAACCTTACAGTCCGTTTAAAGATCAAGAATCTGTGTTATCTGACCTTTTGCCGTACATCCTCCATATAGATGTGGTCTGTGCCAGACTGATTTCTATCAGCTCAGAGAGGCTTTGCTTCCAGTGCATGATATCGGTTCCTCGCAGGGCGTCCAGCAGCTTGTTGGCCGGCATGCCCTGTTTTGCTCCCTGCTGGACCAGAGACTGAATGCCTAGAGATGCCAAATACTGCAAAACACAACAGGGAGTGTTAATTATTTACGTCATGGTGTAATGACCTTGCGAGATATTAAAATTATTGCATTGGATTATCGTGGTAGATACCATTTCTTATCGTCTACAGAAGGAAACAAAACATGGCAAGTAGTTAACAAGGGTTCAAAATGTTAAAGTTACTCACAGGGAGACAAAAGTGAGCTGCGATTTTTACAGAATCTTCAGTTAATACCACACTATCAGAGCCTTTCATCTGTTCCAGTGTGTAGAGCCAACTCTAAAATGAAGATGAAAGAACAATAAATTAATAGAATAAATCACACACACACACACACACACTGTATACAGGAAAATAGATTTTGCATAATAGGGATGCAAAGTATGACATCAGTTATTGTCTAAAATGACAGATTTTTAAATTTCTGTAGAAAAAAAATCAGTTTAAAGATCATTTCAACTATTTGCCAGTGTTGCCATTGAAAGCTCAAAGAATAATTTAATTAAATATTTTACCATTCATTTTGAAAACAGTTAAATGTACCATTCAATTTAATATTTAAAAATGTATTTAATTACACAGTTTCTCATTATTTTTATAACACTGTGATTTACTTGTCACATGAGTTTAGTGTTATTTTTAAATAATTTATACAAAAGAAAGGAAACTGAATACTGACTATTTACTTATTGGTCTGAATTTTAAAAGCAATGCATCCCTGTTGCCAGTGTTGGGGGTAACGCATTACAAATAACGCAAGTTACTTCTTTCCAAGTAACTAGTTTAATTTTAGAGTAATATAACCAAGTTACTTTTTCAAAAACGTAATGCTGTCTTATTTATTGACTAATAAGTCTCCTGACCCCATGTTGGGAGAAATCAGAAATACAGAGGCACTGCACATGCAGTGTGTGAATAGTTCTAGACTAAATGTGAATGTGCATTAATTCATCTCACTCTCAAAAAACAGATTTAGCATTCATCAAAATTCATTAATATAAACTCATAATACGATGCAAACCTGCAAAAATGTAATTATATCAAATGTATCTAATCCCATTTTATTAATCAATGTCTTTGCTGCTGACCTTTGATGATCCAGTTCAACCATACTCAAGCGCATCATCAGTTATTGTGCTTCATTGTTGTTGTTTTTTGAGTCTAGAACTTTTTTTCTCCTGCATTCTACTTTACAGATGTGAATTTGCTTTTTCTTCAGCCTGAGGTTTATTCATGTCACTTGTGTGAAAGGGCTTTTACAAGGAACTTCTTATATTAAAAACAAACACTCAAGCTCTGCCCGTATTTAAAAAGTAACACAAAAGTAACATATGCATTACTTTCCATAAAAAGTAACTAAAGTAATTTAATTTTTTAGGGAGTAACGCAATATTGTAATGCATTACTAACACTGCCTGTTGTATACATTAATAGTGAAAAAGAACACAGAGACTATTCCTACCAGACAGTGTTGAAGACACACATGGTCATTTGCTTCCTGTGCAATGCGGATTGCTTCCTGCAGAGCCAAATCAGCCTGTTGACTGCACAAACACAAGCACAGAAAGCCGTTACAGTTCAGTTCAAAAGCTACAATTCCAAATTCCACGACGCAGTGCTCTTAACATAATCTGAACCAACAATACACACTAGTGTCCGAAGCGACAATGCAAGGTTGCCAGATTCAGGACAGCGTAGCGCAAACTGCGGCCATAGCCTTCATCCCCGTTGCTCTTTCCTTCCCCACCAGAAAGAATGAGGCGGTCAAAGTAGTGCAGGAGGCTGTGAGTGGAGATGTAGATATCCTGCACTCGCATGCTGTTCAGATAGCTGAGGTAATGCTGCGGAGAGACAGAGAGAGATTTTAAAACAAGATTAATCACCTGTTATGTGAAAGGAAGGATTTCGTCTTACAGCTTCAGCAAAGTCAGGATTGAATTTGAGAATGCTGTTGAGCTCGTCCTGTAGTTTGGCTGGTGACATGGCCTTGTTTTCATCGTTCTTAAGGAGGTACGCCTGAGGGGAAAAAACACGGTAATAATGGTGTAAAATGTGTTAACGAAAGCACAGTCGCTTCTAGGTTACAAAGCCTAGAGTTAAATATTAGTCAGGGTTTGGGGCAGAAATGCCACCAAAATGAAGTAAAATGCCCCCCAAGAGAGTCACATTTAACAGATAATCCTATAAAATCCATCAATTTCAGGGTGCAAATACCAACCTGTCGTGCAAGGAAGTATTCTGCTTGTTTCTGAGATAAAGGACCTCGGGTCTCGTCAGATCTAATGATAACAGCAAATAAAACCCTCGTCATATTCAGTCTAACTGTATTAATATAACCCTGACTGCACTTATAACACAAGTAAGACGTTATTCCCTCTGACCTCAGCTCGGACTGGTGTAGGGATGCTGTGTCCAGCTCGTCTTTGTCTATGCGGTCAGCACTGGGGTCTTCAGTGTTCGTCAGCTCCATGTCTTCAGAGGGCAGAGCGGACAGTTCGGGCTGATTGCCACGACGACAGTACTGCTGCAAGGACTTGTACAACTTATACACCTGACTAAAGGACAGTTTATTGTAGGCCAGCAGCATCTGACGCATGAACAGACCTAGAAACAGAGAGAGAGCGCTATTAACGGTTCAGGTCGGCGGTCTTAAAAAAAAACAAAAAACTACTATATAGATATTTTGCATTTCCCAAATACTAAATACTTAAATACTTAAGATCGTCTTCTCAAATTTTACAATACAAGATTGTTTTATACTTTAAAATAGGTCAAATACATTATGATTAAGTGAACTACTACCATGAAAAACATCAAAAAATGTAATTTCAGAATAACTGCACACTTGCAAATGTCTAATATTAGAATCTAACAACTTTCTAGACTTTGTCTTGGCCATAGAACTCTTAATTTGATAGGAATGGTGGTTATGGCCATGAAAGAAGCGCATATTCGTACCAACGACACTGGTTTTGAATGCCTCCGAATCGCTGAAAGCATTGGGAAGGACAGTAAAAAAGTGCTCCATATCCTGCAGTTCTCCATCAGCCATTAAAAACAACCTGAAAAACAGAAAGCAATCGTTTAGAAAACATTCATATCCCCAAATCTGACCTAAGCGGAGCAGTTATTTATTAAGAGACACATACCTGAGTTTAACAGCATTGACCATGCGAAGACAGCACTCCTCTGCTATCTTCAGAAACTGCTCTAGAGTCAAATCTGGACCCTGATTATCACAAAAACAAATCAAGCACATGCGTATTTAACAAAAACGCTTTTATGCAGAGGCATCAGCACACGAGAAGCCAATATGAAGTCAATTTAAATGACTATTACCCTTACATTTCTACATTCGCGTGTATTCTAGGACATGCACGTTTTCTAGAGTATATTTCTTTTGTTAAACGCAAAAGCCGTTTCGAGAAAACATGAATGGTAGAAGTTACCTGCTGTAAAGGTAGGATGAGTTTGTTCAGGCGTCTTCTGTCTAGGAGCGCCATTGGTTTAGTTGTGGACATCTCGTAGAGTAAAGCTAATACTGCAATCTTGTACGGAGTCACCCAATCCTTTATACCGAAGATATTGGCATGAACAACCCCGTTTGTCATCATGGGGTTGAAATACAAACTTTCATGCACACTGGCCATGACCTCTCTGGACTTGTATTCTTCAAGGATCAGCAAAATGAGGTGTATAACGTTAGTTTAATAACGGCAGTAGCTGTGTTTTGGGATAAGCGAATATAATGTAGCCTACATTCTACTGATAATATTGCAAACCACCAACGGCGTTTCAGATTCAATACTGGTGATCTGAAACCTTTCTTACGTGTGAAAGTCAGCTATGTTAGTAATCATACTGACATATTCGTAGGGATCGCTTGCTAACAACCTGACGGAGACACTTCTTCAAAACACCCTCCGGTTCCGTTTACGCTTCAGGGCGCGGTGGAGAGCACAGACGAATCGATTCTGTTTTAGTGCGCTTCAGGTCTTCGAGTCCGTTCTTGTAAACAGGTTCATTGCAGCGAGTCGCTTTGCTGTTTTCGCGGGTCGATAACTTCGAGTCCGAGTGGGACGCGTGCGAAAAATTGGCTTGAGAAAAAGAGCAAATCGTTCGCGAATGGGACTGTTAGGACCCCGTGCAGAGCGCCGATACATCGATCACCGAAGGCGGAGAACAAGCTCTGACAACGTTTTTAGTTATTTGTCATCATATGGTTTATTATTATCATTTTACATACATACAGCGCGGAGAATATTTCTGAGACAAACACGTTAATCGTGTTTAATAGTTGATTCGGGGGTGTCTAAATAGAAAAAGAAGAAAGTTGGTTTATTTTTACATACGGTAGAGGTCGCCAATGTTCAGATTATTTCTGTGGTACGACATGCTTTTACAGTTAACTGAAAATAAGATTTAACATTGTAGGTCTATATACAGGTAAATTAACAGCAGTGTTTGCTAGCTGCATTCACACTGGACGTCTTTTATTTATATTTTACTTTTACTTTATATTATGACTGTTCACAAACTCTAAAAGAGATTCAAAACAACTTATTTATATCACTAAACCTCAAGTCTGATCCTGATCAACACAAAACCTTTGATTTTGACTTGAGTTGATCTAGGTTGGTGTTGCTGTGACTCATTATATATTAATAATAAACATTGCTTGGGTGCTATACAACACTTATTATGTGTTATCGCAACTTCTTATGCGCATCATGCTATTTTTAGGTTAATGCCTTTAGGATAATAATATCTATAAAATTATATATATATATATATATATATATATATATATATATATATAATTGTTCTGATATGCAAACTAATTTCACATATATAATAATTAAACCACATAAAAACAAAGCAACCCTTTCCATGAAGTGTAATAAATACAGCCTAAACTACTCTCATCCCAAAACACGAACTTCCGCTGCACTGTTGGAGGCAAGAGATGATTGGCTGTTTGGTATTGCGTCACATGCTTTCCACCGCTGCGATTGGCTGAAAACGCTTCTTTACAGTTGCATAGCGATCCTGATGCGGCTGTAGACCGCGACTGAAAATGAAGAGTTAGCCGTCTGTGAGCGATGGCCAGGCGGCTTTAACATACAGCTGGCTGACTCCCCGCGGTGTCCTGGAGTTGCTATGAAGGTACAGTCATTTGTCACCACACTTATTTAGCTTTGAACTTGTTTCTGTATGGGCTCTACGTCATGCTAGCATTCATAATATGCTGCCTTGCTATCAGCTCGATAACTAACAACTGATATACATCTGTGCTTTGTGTGATTATGTGCATTGATGACATGTCTTAAAAATATCTGTCTCAATCAGAATCTAGCTGTTAATATCATTAATGCATTGAATACCAGGATTCAAGCGTTAAATGCAATGATCGGTAATGTGGCTATTTGTTTTGAACTCTTCTGCTCTCGTGTTTTCATTTGTTGGGAGGTGAGACCCAGCAACAGAACCGATCCTTCACTGTGCCACACAATGGCAATTGGGAGTTGATCCTCATTCCGGCTCCCTATGAAAATAAAAACACCATGGTTACTTTCTGTTGAGTGTCATTAAGAGCTCTGGCTGCAGTCATAAGTCATTTAAAGCACACTAATCTCTTGCTATTCCCATCCGTCTCTAATGGGATCCTAGTCAGTGGGAACTATTTCAGGGCAGGACCTTCTGAATGACCCAGAAAATGTGGGATAATAAGGCATAGCAGCTCAGATTTACTATTGTTATCTAACACTCACAATTAAGAGTCTTAATTAGACGTGTAACAGTATATTGCATCATAATGCAAAAATGCATTTTTAGACCAAATTAGTTGAGAGCGATTTAATTTAGGCCTTTATTCATAAGTAAATATAGATCAGTGCACTTACAAAAAGTGCATTAAATATGATAAACCTAGATGCATGCTAGATGATAAAGCTCACACATTTGAGTTCCCTTGTTTATTAAAGTTGCCATGAAACAGAAGTTTCCTTCTATTTTCTGAGAAGTTATTAAGATTCTGAAGGAATATGCATGGATCATTTTGAATAAAAAAACACTGCTGTCATCTATTTTGATTTCACAGTGACTTTATTTATTATTGACATGTCTAGCATAGTTCTGCATTTTTAGCTTTTATGTTGAGTCATAGGTATTTCTATTCCGGTTAATAAACGGTTCCTTTTGTTATCATTAGTCTTCGAATTAATCGTATCTTAAAAAGTGTTTGGCTCTGTTAAAAATGTCAGAGTATAGTATCATGAGGTCAGTATTGTGTATCACGACTGGGGTGTGCTGTTCAACTCCTAATCTTAATACAGAGGTTTGAAAAAGACTTATTGTGTTTGTTTGACTTTTGAAGTCTTTTGTTTTCCGTGCAGGCGGGGGCCTCGTCCATGTGGGCTTCATGCTGTGGTCTGCTGAATGAGGTTATGGGTACCGGGGCCGTGAGAGGGCAGCAGCCAGGCTTTGGGGCAGGTGCGGGGCCGTTTCGTTTCGCTCCCACTGCAGGATACTCCACATACCCGCCCACCAACTCCACCAGCACCAGTCTGGTGTGTCAGGCCTGTCGACAAGCCTTCTCTGTCTTTAGGAGGAGGGTAGGTAGACCTGCACATCTGCTAATGCCATTCCATCACATTTGCATTGCACATTAACCCTAAAAACTCTTATTAGATCAAAGATAGCATGAAATGCTTTAACAAACACAGTTTTCTTTGGAATGCTAACATATACCAGACTGAAGTTGGGAACTTGTTGTACTTGTTTAAAACAAAACTGGAGTCACAGCCTGACAAAAATAGTTAGCGGGTGGAATTAAGGAATGGGATGTTTTCTTAGTGCTGAATATTTCCCAAATAATTTTTATCCCCCCAAAAATGTTTATTAAGCCAATTTTAGGAGTATGGTGATACATATAGATCACCTCAGACTAAAATTCACAAATCTTTTTACCTTTGTAATGAAATTAAATATGAAATATGGATTTTTTAAATTGCTTTCCCATAAGTAGGACTTCGAAATATGGTTTAAATGTACTGCAGATTGTATCAAGCATGTATTTTTAAATAAAAATATGATGTAATTTGAATTGTATGTCATGACTTTAAATGTATTTATAATTACACATTTGTAATAATGAAGTTGCATTTTAGTACATTTTAAATATATTTACTTTGAATGTAATATTGAATAACACAACTCAGCTAAAATGTAGTTTCTTTATACTTATAACTTTGAATTTTGTGGATTTGCACACAAAAACTCTCTTTTTCTGCACTGTAGCACATCTGTTGTGACTGTAAGAAGAGCTTTTGTTCGCTGTGCTCGGTACTTCAGGAAAACCTACGCAGATGCACGACTTGTCACCTGCTGAAGGGCACTGCATTCCAGCGACCCCAGCTCATGCGTCTGCGTGTTAAAGACTTGCGGCAGTACCTCACGTTACGCAACATCAACATTGATACCTGCAGGTATTTTGCACAGTAGAAAGTGAGCATTGTTAATAATAGGGTTTGTTGTGACAATGTTGTTAGTGTTAGTGCTGAATTGTTTAAATGCTTTCTTAGGGAGAAGGAGGACCTTGTGGACTTGGTGCTTTGCCATCAAGGAGCAGAAAGTGAGGAGGATCCAGACACGCCCTCTCTGCAGTCACGCCCCCTTTATAGCCCACCGTCTTCAATTGAAGAGCCCACTTCCCCTCTCTCAGCACTCTTTCCAACTCAAGGAGAGCCAATCAGTAGGAGCAACAGCTCGGAATCCACCAATCAGGTGCGTCCTCTATACATTTGGAATAGGTAGTGATTCGTCTTATTTTTAAAACGTAAGTATTTCAATATGCAGACTTATAGGGGCAGTTTCCTGAACGGGGTTTAAGACTAATCCTAGATTAAAATAAATGTTAAGAGCTGTCTAAACTGGTAAAGGCTTGCGCTGAGATATCTTAAAATACATCATTGCCATTGTTTGGTCTTAAAATGCTCACAGATAATGCATTTTTGTAAGACATGTTTTTAAAAATTCTTAAATGTCCTGAAGGTCTAGTCCTGGCTTAATCTAATTCCTATCCGGGAAACCGGCCATAAAGCGTAAGATATATCTAGTAATAGAAAAAAAAAAAATTCAAACTTATGTATAACTGCACCTGTTTCTGATTATTTGTGTTTCCAGTGTTGATAGCTCCATTGAATTAAATAAATAATAGACATTAAAGCTTGACTGCAGGCTTAAAAACAGTAAAATGTTATAAATGAGAAAATAAACCTAATAGACAAAGTGAAATATGTCTTATTTGGTAATAATTGCAAATGGGAAATCAGAGAGAAACATTGGATCTTATGAAATAATGCCTCTGCGCATTCAACATGCACGGTTTTAATTTTTAAAATCACAATAAAAATGACCTTTCATTTTTTTATTGCAAAATGAAGCTCATTTCAAGCTGATCTGATAACACAGAAATGCAGTCAGTGTAATGAGGAGGGTAGACAACATAATCAGATATGTATAAATGTGTATATCGTTTCAGCATTATTAGAATTTTCCTTGATAATAAGCAAGTTGAGTCCAACCACTTGTTTATCGTATCGCAATCGCAATTTTGACCTTAATAATCGCATTTTTCCCAAATCGTGCAGCCCTAGTGTGAAATAATTTTCTCTTTCCCTACAATGATAACAGTACAGCACTAAAATGAACATGCAATATGACAAAACCACGTGACCCTCGTAGCATAGTGCAGTTTGAAACATGATACTGTTTATGTTCCTAATTTCCTACTAAGTAGGAAGCATATGCTCACATACAAGAGCAGTATAATACAGTCGTGTCAAACATGGCCTGTTCCTCAGCTGTTCAGGGGAGCAGAAGTGTAACATTAGTTAGTTCTCAAAAGGCGTGTGGCAGAACTGGTTTGCTCACTTTCGGCTTTTGAAGTGCACTTCGTTTCAGTCACGCCTCTATTAAAGTGATAGTTTCAACAATGAAAATTCTGTCATTATTTACTCACCCTCAAGTAGTTCCAAACCTGTATACATTTGTTTATACTTATATAATTATAACTTTAGCATTTGTTACAGGAAGATATTTTGAAACATTTTTGTAACCAGGCTACTTTGGTCACCATTGACTTCCATAGTGAGAAAAAAAAATACGAAGAAGAGAAGTCAGTGGGGGCTTAGCATGGATGGCTAATGATACTGTTTCTGTGTAAACGTTCCTTGCGGATAGGATATCGAGGACTCCACTTCAGTCTCACTCCTTAACCTTGACCAGACAGAACACACACCCGAGGTGAGTTGAGTGACCTTCGTGAAAACTGAAAGGAATGACATGGTCATTTCTGGTAATTATTGAATTGAGTAATCTCTTAAGCTGCACTATCTACCATCAGGTTAGTCCTCAGACGCGGTGGCGGGCTAGAGCTTCTCTGTCAGACCTGTCGTCTCTTGATGACGTGGAGCAGCTGACCGTACGGCAGCTAAAGGAGATCCTGGCGAGGAACTTCGTGAGCTTCTCCGGCTGCTGTGAGAAGTGGGAGCTGGTGGAGCGCGTCAGGAGGCTTTACCGGGAGAACGAGGACAATCGCAAATCTAGTGAGTGCTAAATGCAGAGCTGCACTAACACTGCTCCATATATACAGCAACACACAGTCTAAGAGGAACTTCTTGACGCCTTCCTATAGCGTTCCTAAAATATATTTTTTCTTTTCTTTGTATCTGTCAGTGGAAAATGTGAGCAACCCCATCACTGCAGGTAGGAAATTACTTCACCTCACAGTCTGACTTCAAGTTCTTTTTTAGTTGTAGGAGTTGATTTCATGTGATGTCACAGTTAATTATATAGGCTGTTTAATTATAAATTCATAGCCAAGTCTAATAGCTGTGCTTTGCTCCTCCCACTGAAGTGGTAGCTTATCCCCCTCCAATCTGCAATGGCGGAATCGGAGGTAAGGCTTGCGATTGGCGGAAATGTTTCCTGGTCACACCCACCGGAGTTTGTGATGTCATTGCACTTCAAACCCCTTCCCTGCATGGCTACTGCCAGATAGCATGTACTCTCAATGAAAAAAAGAGACAGTGACATTGACATTGTCATTAATAATGCATTTTACTGGTAGGGTTAAGAGTCATAAAAATGTATCTTATGTGATGTTTAACCCGCATTATCCCATTCCATCTGTGCCCTTCATCAAATATTATTGTTTTATATTAACTAGGGTTCAGATAAACTGCACAATGCAAGAGTTGGGATGTAGTGATTTTTTTTTTGGTCTCTGACACAGTCAAATACACTTCATCAGAGAAACTCAAATAATAATTTCGATCCACCACATCTACTACTGACGAAAATCAGTTTTTCTTTTTGCTATTTCAGCCAAATACTTTTGTTGCCATAATTTGGGTTCATCATTAGCTGGAAGTATTGATTTTGAGTGGTGGCCATCTTTGGTTGTGTTTGGTTCATCACACAGGAAATGTACTCATTACTTAAAGTCCAAAGTATACTCTCTTTGGTGCAGTCATAGTACTTCATTTGACAGCATGTGTGAATACAAGGGCTTGACAAACTTGTATCCTTTTTAAAAGTTATGAGTGATAAATATGTCTTTCTACGGGGTCAAAACTAGAGGGGTTTTTTATCCGCTTACACAAGCATGCGTCAACATGACTGTCTGTTTTTGCCATCTTGAGTAGTATGTTGTTCTTCTTGCTCTGTGTAAAAACGTGAAAATATTTTGCACAAAAAATAAGTGCAAAACGAATGCGTAAAAATCTTTACTCAAGATACTGTCCTCACAGAGAGATTGGCACCTGTAGTATTTGACACATCTTTTTTTTATCCCCTCTCTCTCTTGCTGCAGATGGTTGCAAAACCCAGTTATCAAATGACGACAACCTGTGTCGCATCTGTATGGACGCGATAATAGACTGCGTGCTGCTGGAGTGCGGTCACATGGTCACCTGCACTAAATGCGGGAAGCGCATGAGCGAATGCCCAATCTGCAGACAATACGTTATCAGGGCTGTGCATGTTTTCAAGTCTTAATGCTGCTGGGAGAACATCCCGCTCTGCCCGAGGACTATTTTGCATTGGAGACTCTGTGAAGACATGCACAGCAAGTGACCTGTCTTTGCATCGTATCAGCGAGAAAGATACAATTTCAATTTTTCATGAAGTTTCGGGAAGCCTTCAGACAGTGGTCCGCAATGGCTTTGTCAATAAACGCTTCAATAAAAACATTCCACAAGCTCTTTGATGAGGCTCTGTAATAATATGCAATTGTTCAGCAGCTACACCTCACAGCCTTGACTTGATGTCCTACAGCTTTGAAGACATTCTCCCCACCTGTCACATGTCAACACTGTGAGAAACTCAAAAAACGAGAGTTGCTCAAGTGTGTTCAACTTCATGCGCCATAACTCAGGATGGAAGGATCTGAATGTTCGTGTTGTTCTTTTATTTTTGATGCAACATCTTTGAATGGGCTTTTGTTTCTTATTTGGATCGTGCAGCCGAACAAAGTTTTAGAGTTCCTACAAGTTACATTGTACCTCCTTATAACTTGACACTGGTACAATATTGTCAGTGACTTTATAAGTGGCATAATGAAGACATCTTGTGGTACACAACAGGCCTTTCTTCTCTGGATTCAGCAGTCCTGTTTTTGTTTCTCTTTGTCAAATGTCTTAAGAACATTTGCTAGTTGCTCAGTCACCACTGTTCTTTTGGGTCATGTGACTTTGAGTATGTGATTGGAAAACCAGCTAGTGTAAGTGGTGAGAAATGAGAAGGGATAGAACTGTTTTGTATGCAAAGACCAGAAATGGGCACCGTGTAACCGTGAATCAATAGAATATGAAAATGTGCATTTTATGTGTGTGCAAAGTGTAAAACAAAGAGGGATGATTTGGGTGCCAAACAATGCATTTCTTTGTCTTCAGTGCACTTTTACAGTTGCTTTACCATTATTGTTAGTACTTCAATCGATGTAAGAAAAATTTAATGAAAATAAGGACTCCACTTGAGAGAGATACAAATAATATACCCATATTTTGTAGCCATTACTCACTTGTGTAATAAACCTTATTAAACGTTGCATCATGGCACATTGCGTAGCGCTGAAGAGCATCAGCTGCACAAATGCTTCACTCAAGACACCATACTGTAGCAATACCAGCCTCTCTTTTTGTGTGGCATTTTAGATTATAAGGCATTCATGTAATGTTATGGTGTATATTCTTATTGATTGCATCCTTCTTATTGATTGCAACCTGACATATCTTATTCCTGTGTATATGCTTATTCAGATAGGTTTATTTTTCTTAACAAGAAAATAACTTGATATTTGTTTGGTTTGATCAGTAGTTCTGTTAATTTAATATACAGTGCCCTCCACTAATATTGGCACCCTTGGTAAATCTGAGCAAAGGTGGCTGTGAAAATAAATCTGCATTATTTATCCTCTTGATCTTTCATTCAAAATATTCACACAATTCTAACCTATCATTGAACAATTGAAAATAGGGAGAAATTCTTGTGATGAAATAAATGTTTTCCTCCAATACTTGTTGACCACAATTATTGGCACCCCTATAATTGTTCATGAGTAAAATATCTGAATTCTATTCCCATTTATATTCACAATTTTGCGCACTCCAGGTTGATTATGGACATTCAATTATCCAGCCAAGGTTTCTTGTTTGACAGAAATATATATAGGAGGGAAAACAACACTCAAATTTTCTTAATCATCAACACAATGAGAAAAAAATATGTATATCTATGATGTGCAGCAAAAGATAATTGAGCTTCACCAATTAATAAAGTGGCTATATGAAAAGAGCTAGAGCAGTGAAAATTACCATTTCCACAATCAGGGAAATAGTTAAGAATTTCCAATCAACATAAAATGTTAGGAAACTGCCTGGAAGAGGACATGTGTCTCTATCATCCTAATACACTGCGAGGAGTCGAGTTTGAGTGGCTCTTCAAGACTCTTCAAGGACCACAGCTGGAGAATTACAGAAAATAGTTTAGTCTCAGGGACAGAAAACCTTTAAAAACATTTCAAACAGCCCCTACATCAGCACGTTGTTCTGGATGTCTCCAGCATGTTCATTTGTCAGACAGAACTGGAACTACAAGTGGAACTGGCTTCTATGATCAGATAAAACTAAAACATGAGCTTTTTAGCAGCAATCACTCAAGATGGTTTTGGTGAACACAGGGATAAAAAGTACTCCAGGTGTACAATGAAGTATACTGCTGCGTTTTTGATCTTGTGGGCCTATATTTCTGCTTGTTTAGACACATGGCATCATGGATTCTATCAAATACCAACAGATAAAAATCAATAATTCACTGACTCTGTTAGAAATCTTATAATGGGCCATGGTTGAGTCTTCCACTGGGACAATAATCCAAAACAAACACAAGAATTAGTCACTGAGCACAAAACGAAGCTTTTGCTATGGCTGTCCCAGTCCTCTGACCTGAACCCTGAAGAAAATGAGTGAGATGAACTGAAAAGAAGCACCATCATGGAGCTGGTATTCTGAAGGGTCTGGAGTGATTCTGGATGGTACAGGAGAAAACTCAGAGCTGTTATCTTGGGAAAATGACGTAGCAATAACTGGGTGCCAATAATTGTGGCCAACATGTACTGGAGAAAAACATTTATTTCATCATGAGTTTTTCTCCCCATTTTTAATTGCTTTACTTCAATGATAGGTTAGAATTTTGTGACTTTTCTGAATGATAAATAAAAAGGATAAACAATGCAGATTTATTTTTACAGCCACCTCTGCTTTTTTTATTTTTGGAAATAACTTCACTTTTCAAATGCCTCACAGTAAAATCTTTTTTTTTAATTACATACAAATATAAATAGCCGAATGTACATTAGAGTGTTTTAAATGGCAAACAACGCCTTAATTTATAGTGGTACAAGTATGGTGGCTTAGATCAGATGGCATGCTCCCTCTTTCTGATAGTCACCATCCTGAGACAAACTCACAATAATACACACTATTAAAATCATCCGTCATCATCACAGTTACCATTTTACAATAATAATCACTGTGGAAGGAATAAAAACACGATGAATTTCATTGACAAATACTGCATGGATGTTCAGCAAAGTCTTTTGTGACCTCATGGGAAAAAAAATTGCAGAACTACCCGATTGTGTTAAAACAAAATTACTGAGATAGCTGGAATACGTAATCAGCAATTTGTTTGGTCTAACTTGAGTAGAAGCACGCTCCACAGAGTCATACTGATAGCTGAAGTTTTGCCTGTTACAGCGGTGTAAAATAACATCGATGGAATATGGCACCGTTTCATAAATAGACTTAATAATAAGACATTTTACTTTTATATCTGCTCTGAGATCAGAACAGCAAGTACTTGAAATTCAAAGCAGTCAAAACGTGTGACTGAAAAATGCTGATCAGACTGGATTATTCCAATACTGATGACATAAAATGGACAGATATTTAAAAAATTCCATTATATTAAAAAGAAACAAAATAGAGAACAATACATATACCCAGTACTGAACCAAATACAGCACAGAAATCTGAATTGATACATATTTTATACAAAAAAAAAAAAACAGTTTGAAGGGTTTTGAATAACAACGTACAATCATGCTTACTCATGGATTAAGTGTTTGTAGTATCCAGTGAGAATGTAGATGGTGTGTGTGCGTGTGTTTATATACACATGTCCACTGCTTCCACTGCTTTTTACCACACCATCAAATAAATACAATGTCTTGGTAATGGCATGTATAATCTTCTCAAAGATTGAACAGAATTTGCTGGAAGAAGTCCAACTTCAGAATACACCATTTCGAATAGGAGCAGAATTATGTGCCTTAAAGTACAATATGTCTGCTCTTCTTTCCAGTCTGAAAGGAGCTGACAAACACTTTGTCCACATATTTGTTGCAGTGCTTTTTTCCCCCTTAAATGTGTGAATCCAGTTTCAATCCAAACACGAGTGCATCTGATACATGGTATCATTTTAGATCGGCGTTCAGTTCCTTCTAGACACTAGGGGGTGCCGTGAAGTTTCTGGAGTAGTTTATCCTCTTGCAGTTGGAAGGGAACGATGACTGACATCTCGGCAATGAAGCGCTCACATGCCTGTCGGCTCACCTGCTTGCAAAATCGCAGGTCAATGTGGCAGATGCTTCCGCAGCGTTTGAAGTAGCTCAGCGACTGATCAGTGACCCTGTTACACACTAAAGATAACATCAAGAAAGGAGAGATCAGTAATCAGTGAGGGGGAATTTACCATTAGATTCAGTGAACCCTACTACTACTTAGTCCTAAGCAAACCACAGCACTTTTTGTGGTATAACTAGTAATTTTTTTATTCAGAATTCAGAAATGATTCCAGAATAAATGCCTTTTCGCTTCACATCATCTCTCTTTAAACAGACCACAATTACACTAATTCGAGAACCACGTGATGTAACTTGCCACCAATAAATGCTTCCTGTATTGACTTTTTCTGTGATCAAAACAAGAGCAATTTTTGTGTCAGTTGTTTAGGAAATTTTAAGTGGTGATAATATTTTCCTGCCCACAAGTTTTTAATGATTCTGATTTGAGACCAGAATGGGCCAGTAATGAGTCAATTTCCTTTGGTGGAAACAATGGGGCAAGATTGTGCACTAGTTTAGCTTTGGCACCAACACTGTGTTGGTGAAAAATTGCATTCACTCAGGAGGAATCTGAATGGTTTAAAAGCATCTGTTGTAATATTAAAAACTGCAGTAAACAGTGCAATTACCAGAAAGGTTGACATCAGTTAAGGAGTCTCTAGTGGTGGTCCCCGCAGCGGTCAGCAGGTTTACGGACTGGTCATTGATATGGTTGCAATAACTCAAGTCCAGACGGGAGAGTACAGGCATATTCTTAATTATGAGACGCAGAGAGCTATCCGTGATATCCAAACCTGCCAGACGCAGGTCAGTAACATTTCGAAGTTTGCTGCGTGTGTCCATCTGACCTGTTGGAGAAAGCCCAAGTAGAGAATACACCATCTGAATAAGTAGCAGTATTGTAGGAATTCATTTCTGAGTTCAGTGAGGTGAAACTTGGATGTCTGCAAATCAATTGAGAGTACTGTATATTATTACCTGGTCTGTTGTCAGTCGGAGGAGATAGTAGGTCCCTCATCTGGGGGTCTTTAAGCCCCTCCACCCATTGCAGGTCTAGAGTACGCAGCAGAGGACAGCTGGACGTGCACAGAGCTGAAACAGCCACCCATGAACAGCCTGATAGGAGAAGCACCCTTAGTCCTGCAACCAAACACACAGGTTAGATGTGACAAGTACATGCTGCAAATTAGAAACAAGTCTATACTTTAAATTAAGATGGTGTGGATCCACATGCTCACACGAACACTGACCTGGTAATCGGTTAATTAGCCAGCTTAATTGCTTCTTTGAGATGTTGGTCCAGCTTAGATCTAAAGTTATGGGCTGTCTGCGAATTATGCCACTTAGCATCAGTGGGGTGATGGACTTACAACGCTTCAGATCTATGTGAGTCCATAATCTCTTGTCACAGCACCTAAACCAACAACAAAATGTCATTGTAATAATCACATATAGACCCTGCCCCAACATGGCACTTGGCCTTTGTGCATGTCTGTAAAGCCCACAAGACTGTTGGGCAAGAGTGTCCAATCCTGCTTCTAAAGGAACAAAAACCTGCAGTTTAGCTCTAGTCTGCTCCAACATAACTGCCTGGAAATTTTTACTTGTCTTCAAAAACTTGATTAGCTGGTTGAGGTGTGTTTAATTAGGTTGAAAATAAATCTTGAATAGAAGGACTGGACACTCCTGTGGATAATTTGCCATTTAATGGGATTTCGCAATAGTCCACAACCGGTCTGAGCAAATTTGTTTCTTGAGGGCAGCTGCCCCTGAGTTTAGCGCCTCCAACCCTAATCAAACTCACCTAAATAAGCTAGTGAACTTAAGTTGGAGCTGAGCTCTGCAGGACAGTGGACTACACTACGTACAAGTGTAAAAGCGGTGTAAAATGTTATAAGCATGTCCCCTCTCGACCACATCCAGAAGTGGTTGAAAATGCATTCGATCGGATTACTGTGGTAGTGTAGATGCGCGTGTGGTTGAATGCATTCCAACAGCCTCTAAAGACCAACTACTCTCCACCTACTGACCAAACACGTAATAGTTGCTGGGGATGATTTGCTTGTCAAACAGGGTTTAAACTTTGCCGCGTTCAACTGGAAAGTCAACATTGTTCTGATCATCTGAACATGCTCAAAGATAAGAAATCTCACGCGTGAACAGATAAACTAGTCTTTAGGTTTTTCTTACCAGCGATTCCATGTCCGGCACACTCGCATACACACGCAGAGTTCACGATGGCTCAGGTGACTGAAAATAGTCAACCATGCTTCTCTGGGAGCGATGTGATTGCGTCCATCAGCTAGTGGTAGCCGATCAGGTGGAGGGCAGATTGGAGGTGGCCGGATCACATGGCGCTCCATCTGAACACACTTGGGAGGAGACCGTGCAGGAAGTGGCCTGACTGTAGGTGAACTGCGGTTCAAACCAAGCGGGGTAATCTGAGGAGGGTAAAAGTGCCGCAGCTCCCAAGATGTCCCGTTCATCTCCCTCGCTCGTAAGTGCGGCCGCTCCCCTCCTCCCTCTCCACCTGTTCCTCTTTCTACTCCTCCACCTCCTCCCCCATTCCCTGCAGTCCCGTTCCATAGGCCTCTTTTCGGTTCCTCGTTCTCGCTGTCCTCGGGTTCACTCTTGAGTGGCTGCTGGTTTTCATTGGCCAGTGAATGCTCTGTGCGACGGATTTCCATGTTGAGCTGCTTGCTGAGTTCTGCGCTGAGCTGGCGGTTAGGGGGCTTGCGCCGGTGTCGCTTCGCCCGAGCACGTGGTGCCTTCTCTTGAGTCTCACTACCTTCGCTGCTTGGCCCTGCTCTTGGGGAGCTGCACCGCGAAGCATCACTTTCAAGCGATAAAGAGATGTTCTTCAGTGCAGGACTGCTGTCCCTGCCTCGTTTGCCATTATTTTCATCCTCATCTTCCTCATCATCGTCCTCCTTTTCTTCCTCAAGGTCTTCCTCTTTCCGGAGAGTGTTGAACTCCTTTAGGGATCTGAAAGGTGGATCTCTTTCCTCGCTCCTCTCTTCCTCATGCTCTTCCTCTTTTCTTACGGTGCTGTAGTCTTTCTTAAATGAACGACGAGGTGGTTCTCGCTTGTCTTGTCTCTCTTCCTCCTCATCAGAGTTGTCTTCCTCCTCTTCGGTTTTCATGTGGGATAGTTTGGGAATCAAAGGTTCTTCAGGCCTCCAGGGTTTCTTCAGCTAAAAATATGTCAATTAAGTTACTGAATTGAAAAGCTACAGCAAACCTGTTTATGCAAATAACACATCTACATCAATGTTACCTTCTTTTTAGCACTAGCCTCCTCTTCCTCTTCATCATCATCAAATAACTTCCTCTTCTTCCTCAAAAAGTTGGGAACTTCAGATCGTGGTCTTGGCAGGCCACTAGGGCTCAAGAGTGGGGGAAGACGAGATGGCAGATCTTCAGTCTTCAGTCTGGGAGTTTCCTCCCTCTCACTCTTCCTCTTAATGGATGAAGCACCTGTGGATGTCTGGTCTCCTTCCTCTCTTCCGTCACGTCCTGCTTTCTGCTCCCTCAGCAGGGAGCCTGGCAGGTTGGATGCGTACTTAAAGCCTGGGCCCCGTTTTTGCTTGCAGGCCAAAGAGTGGCAAGAAAATACAAAAGACAACTTTATACCTTATGAATGTTATACACTGGTCGCCAAGCATGTATTGGTATGTTATACTTCCTATGTATGACTTTTATCTTTTTTAACTGTAAATGTATTTTAGTGTTTGCATCAAGGCAAATAGCTTGACAGTAAATAGCTGAACTGAATTAACATGATCACAACACATGTCTATTTGCATTATATTTGCGTTAAGATCCGGTTTGACAATTTCCTTATGGGCTTGTCATACTAAATGAGAAGAACAGGCCCTTGTCGAAAACTAAACAGGAACTAATTGCGATTTAACAAAAGTTCAAAAAGTAAAGTGAATTTGTAAAATTACAATAACTTTACTGTAAAGCACATTTAATCTTACTTTCTTAAATAGTATCTCTTTTCAAAGGCAAATGCAAAGCTTTTTTTGTATGCTATCAATCCACACTACCACTGTTCCCCAAATACTCACTTTTCCAGTCTTCCCAGCGTAATTGCATTTTGGACATTCCCAGCAGTTAGGAAGCTCATCATTTACTACCCCAGATGCATCCTTTACCTGTACAGGCAAGAGACCGGACTTAGAGCAGAAAAGTGATCTTTTTATGAAAACACTCACGCTAAGTATGTGAATGCACTACACCATCACATGCTAAAGAGGAACTTAAAAATTTTTTTTTAGAGCCGCCCACAAACATGCACTTTAGCCCAATCACTTCCTCCTTCTGTGCCCACACAAAACAAAAGAGAGTGCAGCATACACTGCTTTGCATTTACTTTACAACTATATTTTTAGACTAGTGGTTAAGTTAGAGTTCTGTCAGTCTGACCTTGAGGCAGTTTGGGTGGACAATCTCATTGCAGATGGAGCACTCCATGAGCATGGCATTAAATTTTTCATCTTCATCATCAAGTGTGTCTTCTTTACCAGCTTCTCCACACACTACACATACTGCTGTATGTGGTAACACAGGCTGTGGAACAACATGCCAACAATTAAAAATCTAGAATATCAACAATTTAGAAAATGTTTAGTTTCAAAATACACATACACAATCATGCCTTTTTAAAGGTTGCTGATATTGATCTTAAAACAGCTTTACATGTACGCAAGGTCAAACACTTTAGTTTTCTCCAAAAATAGATTTAATTTTACCCCATTTCTAAATGACTCATAAATGACTTGTGTGAAGCAGTTTGAAGAATTAGTCCGTCTAAACCCCGCCTTTCTGTGAGCCCTCACTGCTGTGATTGGTCAGATGGTGCAGTCCTTTATGATTGGTCTACTGCTACAGCGTGTGTCGGAAAACGAAACGCCCATTGCCATAACCGAATGACAGCGCAGGATATGGCGTCTTCTTGACATGATGTAATCCACGTGGAAATTGTACTGTTTGTGGGCGGGAAATTTGTTTGTGACATAGAACGTGGGTGGACATCATGCAAATATGTTACTTCTTGACGTGTGGCCATAACAGAAAAAGATTTGAATTGCTGACGACTTGTTTAGGCGAATGTGAGCCAACTCTTTTTTTTGTTTTGTTTTGTTTTGATAGACAAAAACTTCATTCATCCTGCACTGTCGGCGTCACAACTTTATAGCTAGTTTATGTTCACATACAGCTACATGACACACTGCATGAAAGGTCATATTTGAAAAGGCATAATAGGGGAACTTTAAATATCTGTATTGATACATTTGCGTCACTACAACTAAATAGAATTCTGCCAGTTCCCCACACATTTGATCGGGCTTAATGAAAGAGAATTCTGGAGGAATTCCAATTCCTTACTTTTAATCAAATTTAGGTAAACAGCCCAGAGTATGGCTAAAGTGAATTCCTCACAAACTACTGTTTCTACATTATATTATGTTTCAAAATCAGTAAAATAATTTTTTGGCCAAAAAATTGGTCTCTCTCATCTTACAAAATGCTGTGACTGTGATATATAAGCTGTGGGATGTTTAGTTAACGAATCATCTCAATGTCTGCTGGAATTGAGTTTCTTACCGCTATACACTGTCTCATAATACAAGACTGTTTCATTCGACCAGGTCCTCCAAACTTCTTCATGTCCTTGCAGAAGTGACACTCTCCACATTCTGTCCGCACACATGCCTCGCATTTTCGACATCGTGTGCGTCTACGACGAGCTCCAGAGGAGGTTCGATTGGACGGTAGCTTGACTGCTGTTGCAGTGGATGAAGAAGTGGTCGCTGTCGGAGTTGTAGCTGTTGATGTAGCCATTTTGGGCTTGGGTCTGTTGGGTAGCCGTTGCTAATGAAAAAAAAAATTAAGAATGAAAATTTAAATAATATAATAACAGATTACAGCCAAACATTTAGTCAAAAGGCTAATTTAAGGCTTAAAACAAGAGGCATCTGGGAACAGAAGTTAAATGCTATTGTTTTTGTCAGTCATTAGTCTGTGTGTTTCTGTGTGAGATCTGATAGTAAACATGTCATTTAGCTGTATTTGTGGACGTTAATAAGCTGAGCTTGCGGTTTCCATTAAAACTAGCATGTAAAATGCAGACCTTTAGCCCACATGGTCTTTTTTCCGTTAATTTGACAGGAAAAAAATGGCACAGGCACCTGATTCACATGTCATTAGCTCACTGTTAAACAATTAAGTGTCGAGTATCATAGGTGCTCTTCTCTAATGACTTTATTTTGTACATTATACAGCTCTCCATGGTTCATCCCAGTGCCTCTTGTTGTCTGTTTAACCACCCACAATCCCTATATGACTCTCCTGCTTGATTTATGCACTACGCTTCAAAATAATCGATGCTCATATCCCTTATTCTTTCACCCTTGCGATTTACGATATTTGATTGCTATTGTTTATCATCACTTTTAACGCGACTGTGCACCTCTCTTGCTGGCTCAGCTGTTGGAATATAACCTATTTAGGAACCTCATTATGCCACTCTTGTTATTGGGATCATTGTGATTGCTCTCTAATCTAGTAATAAGCAGCAGAAATAGTGGATTCTAGCAAATTTGCTCTGGTTACACATGGGATCATATACAGCAAAACTTGGAAATTTAATAACGTTCAAAACACAGGCTAGTTTTCAAGTAGAAAGTAAAGTTCAGGGTTGAAATGACTCCTTAAGCTCTAGTGCAATATCTGCTATATCTTTAAAAGAAACTTGCAACAAGGTCAAATCGTAATCAAATAAAATTTTCTTGTAATTCTTTTCTTTTCTGGTCTTGTGAAGTGAAAAAAGCTGTTTTCATTGGTACCAGGTGCTACAGATGTATATGCATGCAAACAATTAAGTTCTTTGCATTATTCTTTCACACCGTAGAGTAAAGGTAAGATGTCTTATATTAGCACCATGTCTTATATTAGCATCAATGCAATCCTTATTCATCACCCTCTCCAGAAGAATCTTTCCTTCCAGCTCAGATAATGAATACATTACAACGCATGCACAAAACTGCAGTGCAGTACTGGAAGTCTGTCCTTCTGCAATGTAACCATGGCAACACAGCAGTTCTTGCTGACTGGTGAAGTGAAGGAATACTTCTATTCAACATTTAATTGGCTCAGAAGAGGGAAGTGGTTGACGACTGGGTTTAACGTCAGATTCTTTTTAATGATTTCGTTTCCCATTGCAGACAGTTCCTCTGAGGGACTAAATTATAGCACTGTAACACTCAAATATACTCAAGATCAATGGAATCATATTCATTTTGATGGGATGTTTCATTAAGATCAAATGCTGTTATAGAGCTATTCCTGCCCTTGCTAAATCCTGACATCAATTCCTTACGAAAGAACAACTGGAACACAACATTCCCAAGTGCTGCGTTTCATCATAACAGATTCAGGGAGCTGCAGAGCGGTGCAGGCTGCTGACTGTAAGAATGCTTACTACAGAGCACAACTGTGTTTTTGTGCTTTGGAGTGATGCATCACAGCTGTGACCTCTATTCCCACTGTCCGAGTGTGGAACTCAATATGAGAGATAGTCGTTTCAAAAAAGAATGCTACATCACAGCCAGTATTCATCAGCTGTCCAAGGTCTACACATGTGTGAGGACCGTAGATGTAATCTCCAACTCAAACAAATGACTGTTTAGACTGATGACGCTTATCCTAAATCAGACCTTAAACACAGCACAACACCAGAAGTTCTCTAGTAAAACACTGCACCATCAGTGGATATGAAAGATATGAGATCTATCTACAGAGGACAGCAAAATAAATAAATAAACCAACAGTACAGACTGTACTTTCTGAGGAGGCTCATTCCTTTTGATGTCTTCTGCAGGTTGCCTGTGATGTTCTTGTTTCTATAGGGTTATGAAGAAATTATTACATCCCAGTGCTCAACAAACTACATCTAGAAACATCAGCTAGGATCCTCATTCCTATCCTCAATTACACCTAGAGTCGCGCATTTTCCAGGCTAAGTCACACAAAATTATTCTCTTTACTGTAAAAATCCACATGCATCATTTTGGGAAATTAAGTTTGTCTGGCTTTATTGTTGTTCTTCAATGATCTTACCATCTTATAATACAACATGGGTACCATACTATAGTGCTCAAAACTATAGTTATTTTTTAACAAAGCCAATTCCTGCATGCATACATAAGATAATATCTGACATTTCTGACTTCACTTACAAATGAAGCCTTCTCCTAAAACACTCATTCATGTTGTCAACAGGATCATCCACGTCATCTCGTGTACACTCCAGCAGAATCATAATTACAGTGTGCATGAATATGTTTGCTCGTGGTCGTAGGTGACAGTTTATGTTAAATTTGCACTTATTGTACCCACGCCATGACACAAGTCAAAAGATCCAATGAGTCATAAGGCTACATTGCAATAGTGATTCAGAAAAATTGAAGCTACTGCACAATGGTGACGAAAAAGTCAAAGACAACATGTTGAACTTAAAGTGCTTTGGGAAAGAAATTTAGAGATAAAAGCACTAATAAATTTGACTCATTTTACACAAATTGCACAGAGCTTTACGATTGAAAGGATCTCCACACCTTATACCTTCTGACCTATAGACTACCCACGATGAACTCAACCAGGGGCCCAAGAGCAGCCAGGTCCTCCTTTTGTTCCCCTCACACTTTGCGTCACCCCTCCCCCTCGAGTTTTCTACATAGAAACTGTTTTAAAGATACGGGACACTGTTAAATGTCACTACAGGAATTGAGCGATTTGAAATGCATGCACTATATGTGTTGTTGGTAAGCACATGTGACTTAATGGGTTCAGTGACACCCACATGCGACCTCAAAACAACATGTACTGCACCGCGGCTAATATGTAAAATTCAAGAATTTGTCAGCAAATGCACAGGTGTCTATTGCAAAAGTCTGAATGTTATGCTTCTTTAGAAAACAAAAAGCACCAACTCTTCTTAGTTGTTTTTGAATCCTTCAGATGGATGCAAAAAAAGTTGGCTTAGAAACAATTTTCACTTACAAATTTCTAGTAAATTTCACAATTGTTTACACAGAAATGTCAAGTTACACATTAAATTAAACTTGAATATCAAAAAACTGAAAAGGTCATTTACTATAATACAAGCCACGACAATATAAATATATATTTGTTTTTTACAATGTAGCCTAAATTTTGTCCTTCCTTAAAAATAACAAACCAAGCATGTTTTTCTATTTCCTAGAAAACAGCAGTGCATCTTGGGAAGGGAACTTAAGGGCAACACATGTCCAGTCATGCTGTTGCTTTGAGGAACTTTGAGTCCTCATTTAATACACTATTTACTCCCTAACAACCCGTACATGTGTTAAAGTCAGAGTACATCACACTCAAAATTGTCTAACTTCTACATTTACTGCTTACTAGTTACTAATACTACTACGGAGTTCTCCCAACAGAACAAAGGAGACAAACCAGTATAAATCACATCCAAACACAAAGGTAAAGCAACGGGAACATGCTTTTTCTGCCTTTCTGAAAGAGGCACACATGACTCAAACCAATCACAACTGATAGCTGAAGACCAATGCAGACAAACAATAAGACACAGCCACTCTTCTCTGTTGCATGAGTTTTTTTCCCCTTCCTGTCGCATGGAAACCTTGTTCTTATACTAACGCCAAAAACAAATCCCAGAAACCACTTCAGAAAGAAAGATGGTGAGCAAGGTGAAGAAAGCAGACGGTGGTGGAGAAAACGCATGCCTCTTTTGAGAGCCACGGTGCTACGAGGAGGGCAACCTGAGAAAGAGGCTAATTGTTTGTTTGTGTGTGTGTAGAGAGAGAAAGAGTGTGTGCTGACCTGTTCGGCTGTGTCCGAGTCGTAATCCTCATCGTCGGCACTCAGTGACATGGCCATGGCTGCTTGATCTCATCGCCAGCCAGACAAACAGAACATAGACATGATTACAACCCCCCTAATCACCGTCTCCTCACCCGATTTCCTTTCTCTAGTCCTCTTCCTCTAAGCTTCCCCAATGTCTCGCTCCTGTTACTCTCCCTCTCTTTTCCTGTCTGGAACAGGCAGCTGCGCAGGCACACACCAGCCTGCTATCTCATGCATATGCACCAGAAAAAGACGACGGGGGAGAGAGGGGCCTCGGCTCAGCCAATCACAGACCACCTGGCGTCCAGTTACAGGCTTGCCTATAAAGAGCACACATTGTACTGTGGGTCTGGGTGGGAGATGATGGAGGGGGAAGGGCAGCACTGCTGCACACAAAAGAACTACTGACATTACCATGAGAGAGCAAGTTCTCGACGGGTGATTCAGAGGGTCTAGTGTTGCTTCCTCTTACAAATACAGGAAGTGAGCGGTTGATCTGGGCTTGATTGTTTTAGTCTAATGTGTTGCTGTGTTGTTTTCTGCAAGCAGCAGTGCATGAAAGGATCACGCAGTTCAGTTTAGTGAAACAAGCTGAGGTTCTCATTTGAATGAGCAGATATGGCGCATTTAGGTGTCTATGTTTTTCGGGAACTCTCACATGAGTCAGATTTAAGGAAGTGAGCATTTATTTTACTAATGTAATTTATTCTGATGAATGGAAGATTTGGTCACCCATATTTTGGAAGTTGACTAATGTAAATCTATACTTTTTCGAATACAATAATAGTATTTTAGTATCACCGTAATACTACTACTACTTATTTTAATTTTAGTTTCGGTAATTTTATTTTATTTGCCATTTAAATTTTTTTCCCCCCCGAGATAGATAGATAGATAGAGATAGATAGGTAGATAGATAACATTTTAATATTAGTGCCTGTTTTAGATTAAGTGTTCTGTACATTAAAGGGTGGTTTGTTAACAGTACTATGTA
>JAUMHI010000252.1:3766102-3779988 GCA_032359435.1 Enteromius unitaeniatus | reverse complement strand
GATATTTCAGTTTTTCTTTTTTAATAAATCTGCAAAAATGTCAACAATTCTGTGTTTTTCTGTCAATATAGGGTGCTCTGTGTACATTAACGAGGGGAAAAAAATTACTTGATTTTAAAATTTTACAGATTTTAGCGAATGGCTGCAAATTAACAGAGTGAAAAATTGAAGGTGGTCTGAATACTTTCCGTACCCACTGTAAAGAAAACATTACTGAATTTTATTTGGAAGAATAAATCGCATTAAATTAAGAAATCTGTTTTGTCTCACAGGCATTCTGAACATTTGAATTTCAAAAAATTTGTTACTTCTTTCAGAATTAAATTTAATTTGTGGAAAATCGGTGGTATGACGTGCAATAACCAATGTTTATTTTATCACCCTACATTATAGTACATCCATATTATTATTTCTAATCATTTTATACTATTGCTATTTTATCCATAGCACACCTGTACAATTTATTTATTTAAATGTATTATTGTTTTTGGATTTTATTTTTTTCTCTTTGTGTTGTTGTTGTCTCTGTGTACTGGAAGCTGTGACACCAAAACAAATTCCTTGTATGTGCAAACATTATTATCTAGTGATAAGAATTATCTAGTGATAATTCTGATTCATGCAAACAATTTATGATTATTAAACTCAACCATTTTATTAGGCCTACAATTACGTGGCGATGTAGTTATAGAATACGTATTTGTATAGGCTGCTATTTTTATTAACAAATGACCTAGTTTGTAGAAACTACAGTTACATTCACTTAACCATTGTAATAGGGGTCCATTTATGGTTTGACATGTGGTTATTATGGTCTTACTCCAAATACCACAGCATTGGTTATGATGAAAAAATACTAAATAAATAATATTAGAAAATTTAAAACAGATTAATTAGATACAAAATCTCATCTGTTTCTTAAACACAACAGCATCCATCAGTCTTTGTCTGTACACTTTCTCATCAGTAGTGAACCAGCTATAAACAAATAAAACCCACAAAATTTGAGGTAGAGATTACCTTATTCATTCATCGTACCGATTCCTAATACCAGTTCATTTTCTGCACCTGTTAAAAGAAAAAAAAAGACAACAATACAGTCATAAAGGGAAATTTTAATAGGTATCACTAACCAAATAAATTAATTTGGGTCGACAATGAAGCTTTTATGAATGAACCTGGACATGAAGTTCAAACCGAGCCCGCGTAGAGAACAAAAATATTGTGTACTACAAATCCCACAAATCGTCGTATTCACATTGACCATCAGCGGTGCATTGTGGGTATCTTGATTTGTAGTTTCTGGTGGCTCAGACTGTAGCGCCGAGCGAGCTACTGTGGTTAGTCATTTTACAATCCGAGTATGTTCCAGCGGGTTGAAAGGCTTCGGCAAACGTACGTAGGGTTATAAGAAGACACAAAGGCGATCTCGGGATTGAAGGATAAGGTTTCAAAACCTCTGAACTTACACCGAAACCAGCGCAATGACTTTAAACGAACACTCGCTTCAAGCTTTGTCATGGAGAAAACTTTACTTGAGTCGAGCTAAACTTAAAGCGACCAGCAGAACCTCTGCTCTGCTCTCCGGATTTGCGATGGTAAGTAAATAAAGTAATTACTTTACACTCGGTATGCAAAGGAGAAACTTACATTGGGCGGACGCCTGGAAACTTTTCGGAGTTAGAGCCTTGTAACGTGACGCATGACATGTCTGTCACTTTGACGAGCAAACGACACCTGTCATGGATATAGTGTCATCAGAGAGCTAACGTTAGACAATTTAGCCTCTTACACTAGCATTGTATTTAGGTCTTTCTTCGACGTAACTCTCAAAAGCGCTCTCGGTCGTAGCCATGTTACTCAAATTATTTAAATAGGATTCATGCGCACCCGTTGGCTCTACAGGTACTCGCCAGTAGGGGGCGACAAGAGTGTCTTTTCGTGTCTTTCGAAACGTTGAATAATTCACTCATTAGATTAGTTACACATTTCGTGTCCCCTGTGGTTCAATCTGCTTGTAGATTATCGTTTAATACCTTTTCTTTGAGTTTATTCAGTTAGCTTACGAAGGATGTAACGTTACCTCGTTCAGCGAATCTCCTGCGAAACAGCGACTAGTTCGGTAAAGGGGGCGTGTTCGTTCAGCAGGCGCAACCAATGAAACGCTCCCTCACAGCACAGACTCGAATGTTATTGGTTAGTGCTGTAGTTCGTCACCTTGAGTGAACGGAAAACTGAGTCAGCGCGTGGGAGTGAAGAAGACCTTCACAATCATTAATAGCTTAGATTTGTACATCTACGATCAAAACTGTGCTCAATTGAATTGTTTAAATGCTAAATAAGGAAAATATTTTTACTGCAGTTATAGTACATTTTATAGGGAGTGTATTGACCACCACTATCAAAAAAAGCATTATACAATGTTGAAAGGAGGATGTATGTTATTAATTATAAGTATATAGTAGCAATAACTGTATGGACTACTATTTTGGCAACAGCAGCATTCATGATGAAATTTGTCAGGGCCTCGGTATCATCACTGTGAGATGTTTCCGTTTACTGGAAGATCCCTTGCGCAGAGGAAATGTAGCCTACTTCCTTTCACTGTGTCATGTTAAGTAAGCTGACATATAAAGTCTATAAACGAAATTTGAAATAGAATCATTATCATAAAATGTCTTTCAGGAATGGATGTAAAGTATCTTATGAACATGGAAAGTTAAACCGGTATTATAAGCATTATCAAAATGCATTTCCGTAAAGAAAATAATATTATTGCATTAATATTAAACAATATAAAATTAGTTGTAAAGGAAATTTGAGGTTTACATTAATGCAGACATTCCCTAACTGCATTTCGTTTCATTTTCTCAGTACACAAAAACCGATTTTGCTTTATTGCTCAGAAAGTTGAGACCCAAAACAAAAAGTAAACTAAATGTCATGCAACCTGTTCATACTGTAGTGCTGAATTTACACTCTTATACTAATATTAAACACACACCCTTTGATTTCAACAATAATAGAGTTATTAGAAACATCTCCTCTCCTTTAAAAGACAATAGGCCTACTTATTTTGTTATTGTAACAGGTTCTCGGTTGAACGGAACCAAAAAGGTGTTATACATTTCCGGAAATGGGTGTAGATAAATGGAAAAAGTTGTAATATTCTTTCACAGGGTGATTATTGTGCTTGAGGTTAGTGCAACACAGGAAATGAGCGTAATATTAGTGGCATGAGGAAATGCGTTTGATGAGCTACCCTCTCTCAGGGATCAGTGTGAACATGCAACATAATTACACATTTCAGCGGTTTGTATTTCGTTGTAATCTACTATTGACTTCCAAACTTATTTTCATATCTGTGTGTCAGTATCTATTTTCTATCTCTGTAAGATGTAGGGCTGCCTTTAGACCTCATTAAACGGAGAACATGTGATCTGTGGCGTTTCTGAAAGCATGAGAAACACTTTTAAATGTGTCTGTCACACTGCACATTATTATATTTATATTATATTATATTTGAACGTCAATAAAACGTTTAAAACAATTTAGTTATTTGTATGTTTAATTATATAATCATAAATAAATCACAAGTTATTTGCAAATAAACTAGAATTTTTCGATCAGTTAAGGTTACTATGATCTAATGCAAAACAGTTCTTGAACATAGTTTTAGTTGCACGTTCCTTGAAGAATTGTTATTATATTAAACTAAAACCGTAGAAAATGTTATTTTATTAAGATTTAATTAGTTTTACTGTAGATACACTGAAGTAACAAGGCTTAAACAAAAACACAAACTAGTAAAACTGTACAAACAAAAGTAAAGAAAAAACTTAATTACAAAATCACAATATCTAATACTTTAAAACATATTATAATGGCAACTTAAGAAATGCAAACTAATTGAAATATTATTACTAAAAACTGTATGATGATAAAACAACACTATCATGGTTCAGATTAATCGTCTACTTATTTTTTGCTGTGTGCCAAAATTAAACTCAGTAGCCAATGATTGGTAAAAAAATAAATAAATAAATAAAAAATTATAGGAGCATTTTTCAGTAAAGTAACTTCATTGGAGGAGCACAGCTGTGCATGTCGTTCTCAGTTTAGCCATTTGAACAATTATTTCATTGTACGTTCAGTGTAAAGATCTTTAATCTAGTGTAAAGTAATCTAGCATTGCTGAAACATGTTTATTGAGGTTACCTGTGGTTTTTCTTTTTTATTCTAATGTTAACAATGAATTTGTTCTCAGGTGGCAATGGTGGAGGTCCAGCTGGAGGACGATCATGAATACCCTCGTGGTTTACTGATTGCTTTCAGTGCCTGCACAACAGTGCTGGTGGCCGTCCATCTCTTTGCCTTGATGATCAGCACATGTATCCTGCCCAACCTGGAGGCCGTGAGCAACGTCCACAACCTCAACTCCATAAAGGAGTCGCCTCACGAGCGGATGCACCGCCACATCGAGCTGGCCTGGGCCTTCTCCACCGTCATAGGCACCCTCCTCTTTCTTGCAGAGGTGGTTCTTCTCTGCTGGGTGAAGTTCCTCCCTCTGAAGAATAAAGTTCGTACTTCATCAGAAAATGTAACTGAATCTCCAGGGATAAGCCCGGGGGAAGCTGCAGCGATCGCCTCTACCTCCATCATGGTGCCCTTTGGCTTGGTTTTCATTGTTTTCGCTGTGCATTTCTACCGTTCGCTGGTCAGCCACAAAACGGAGCGACAGCACCAGGAGTTGGAGGTTCTCGCCAAAATCACACAGATGCAAAACCAACTGGATCACAGGGGAGATGCGTCCAACCTGTCTTCCCCAGCACATTTCCCCTAGTTGATGCACTTATTTCTCATACCAAACAAAATATGGACTGTTGCCTTTAACAGACACTAGATAATGGGAATCAGGGATTCAGCAATATAGTAGAAGAATCACAGTATTGTGATGTTTTTCTCATTTCATTTTTTTAGTATAGTATAGTTTTTTTATATAGATCAAGGGAAATCTGTGTCGTTATGCTATTTTAACAGCTATTCAAATCGAGAAAAAAAATGCAATTTAAAAATAGTTTTTGTTACAGTTACAAAATTGTTTAAATTTGGCTTGTATTAGACGTCGCAATAGCTTTTTCTTCTTTTTTGTGACGTATGTATATCAGAGTAAAACGGTTTCTCAAATAAGAAAAAATATCGGACAAGATTTTGCCTAACGGGAGTTTCTTACATCGTCAGAAGAGAGATGAGTTGTTTTAAGAGGGAGGGGAAGATATTTTGAGCGCACTTGATTTTTAGAAAACAGTGTAATATAGAATAAAATGGTGTGATATAGTATATGCCATTACAAATGAGCATTGTCATTGATTTGAGTTGATTTAAGGGAAAATATTTAGTAATATGTGACCTTGGACCACAAAAGCTGAATAAATAAGCCTTCCGTTGATGTGTGGTTTGTTAGGATGGGACAGTATTTGGATGAGATAAACCTATTTGAAAATCTGGAATCTGAGGGTACCAAAAAAAATTAATCTTGAAAATTATTAAATCCTTAGCAATGCATCTAACTAATCGAAAAATGAGTTTTGATATATTGGCTGTAGAAAATTTACAGAATATCTTCATGGAACACGATCTTCACTTAATATCCTAATGATTATTGGCATAAAAGAAAAATCTGTCATTTTGACCCATACAGTGTATTTTTGGTTATTGCTACACTTATATGTGCTACTTAAAGGAACCGTATGTAAGAAATGTATTGCAATAATCATAAAATGTCTCTGTTATGTTCATTTCAAGGACTCATATCGCTGACAGCAGTAGTACTGCCTGGATATTCTCGTTTAAAAAGCGCAGTTTCAGCCCTCAACTGATGTTTATGTCACCATGTTTTGTTTTGGCCTGAAGCGCCACCCTCCATCCATCTCCCAATCACGAAGTCAGTAGTGTTTCGGCATCCAGGTTGCCTGCTCTGCATAAACACAGCGCATTCCATCGTCATTGCGCTCGTTCTAGTTGCCGTCTTCAATTTGTCTCCAATATTTTGAATTTGAACTGCAATACCTAGTTCAACCACTCGGCGTCAATCCTACATACAGTACCTTTAAGACTGGTTTTGTGGTCCAGGGTCAAATATGATGATTGGCATCGCTTGATTCAATTTAAGGCCAAAATGACATTAAAGCATAACGTTAATGTTAAAATTAAAATAACATTAAAAAATAAAATCAGTTTTGATTCCCTCACTTCCTTGTCTTGCACAATTTACATTTTTTTATTGGTTTGGATGCTTCCAGCTCGGAAAATATATATAGCTGCAGGATTCAAAAGCAAATGAATAAAGATTTAGGCCTTTTTTAACTTTCTGATTCAGTAGTTCATTGAAAAGGGACACCAGTATGTTTGCCAGAGCTGGCTGTTGTTCCAGTTCAGTATTTCCATATACTGTCAAATTATAACAAGCAAATGCATAGAACGTTTTCCAGTGTTATGATAATCAATTCAGTTTGAGTTTTAGTTTTGTTCAGTTTAACTGCATAAAGTCTACATGTTGTTTCAACAATGTGCAATTTTACCTTGTAAGAGACAGTGTCATTCAGTCAATAGTTATACATTTGGAATAAAATGTTGTAGTTTTCTTAAAACCCACTCGTTAAAAATTGCTGGAATTTTTGTAAATTATATTTTGTGATTCAGTCAAATGGTATGTTGCGGGTAGCTTCATTTCAATCATTTACGTGCTCAGGCCATATGAAAACATGTTAGCATTGCTGCTGTTTAAGCCGTTAGGACCAGAAATCATCCTTTTCTGGAAGGTTCTTGCTTTGACTGAGGTTACAAACAACTCAAATGTATATTATAAATATTGTATATTTTCTTTTTCTCTGTTTGTTCAGCATGTTTTGGTTGTGATATATAATAGATTTTAAAACACCTTTTGCTGTGAAGAGGCTATTACACTCTTATAATGTGTTTACAGATATAGTCTTGTATTAGGAGTAAGATAGGCATTTTACACACCTACTGTAAAGATATAATAATATTGATGAGCAGTCGTTTTTAGACTTTTTGGAAGATATTTTGTCAACATTTTCAGGCCACTTTTATTTTTTGATATTACAACAGATGCTAATGTCTTCGAAAAGTCATTTTTACCCTGCAGACAAGAAGCCATTTCATGGGAAAGTACCTCTGATATTCTGAAAATTATTGTGTATAAAAAGAAAAGAAATCAGTGCATTGTTTTCATATTTTATATATAGATTCATTTTACCCTATTTTTGTAAACCTGTTAATATCCCCAATGATATATTAAGGGTTAAATAAAACCTTATTTTCATATTTCTTGATTTGAGAAGATACTACAGTTGTGAGATGTTTTATTTTGTGGTACCGTTTTTTGTCAAATAGAATATGTACATTTGCCAAATAAAAATGTCTAAGTGAAAAAATGTTTCTTTCTTGTGTAAGAGCCGTTTTAAGAGGGTTACCTGAGTATAATCTTTTATTTATAAATGACTTTTTCAAACATTAAAAAGAAAAGAAGTACAAATGTCCTTTTGTCTCATTTTAGATTAACTCTTGACGGGGCAACCCGAGCATTTGTGCCACACAGGCATGTTTTGTTTTTGTTTTTTTGGTTTGTAAACCCTCTAAAAATGTCCACAATAGTAGGCCAGGGGTTCTCAATGCACTGCAGAGTTAAGCTCCAGTCCTTATCAAACACACCTGAGCATGTTAATCAGTGTCTGAACGACCATAAGAAGATCACAGGTGAGTTTTATCAGGGTTCGAGCTCTGCAGTGCATTGGACCTCCAGGGTAAGATTTGAGAAAGCCTGTAGTAGGCTATGTTGAATGCAGCGCAATGCAGGATGTGAAGTTGTGAGTTCCGTGCGCCCCCTTGAGGAAGCAAACTGAACATCTAGAGTTATAAACTGTCCATCGTTAGTAGCTGCTATTACAGGCCTGCATGAGGATTGACTGAATACAACAGCTGTTTATCAAGGAGTATTTCTTAAATTCTTTAAGAAAAATGCCATTTCAGCGTCCCACATTAACAAAATGCTTAATTTACAACGAAAGATAAAAAGTTATGAAGCCTTCAACCTACAAAGTTAGACTATTATAGTCCAATAACAAATATTAATTTAGTTTTGAAATGAGTATACTATTGAAATGGTGTAGGCTACGCAAACAAGGCATATGTAATTTCTAATTTTGTGTTATGCCGTTGTGTTATTAGCGCTGATAATCGCGGTGGTATTGAAGTGTTTTGTAACCACAGCAGGAGTTTATTTGTAGACTTTTGCTCTAACATTTTGGGTTCACCTTTCTTGGGAAAGAAGTCTGCTAGCAGTTGCTTTCCCTCAATTATTTTTTTATCCCTTTCTTGCCTCTCTTTTCTTTTCTGAGAACCGGTTTAGCTTTTTTTAAACATCATCTTCCAAAGCAATAAATAAATGCCTAGACGCCTTATTGGCCGCTTTGAGCCGTTGCTGCGACACGTCAACGCGCCCGCCATCTTTCTCCGGGCAATACTGCTTTAAAAACAAATGCCGGTGAATGGAGGAGCTGCGGTTTTGAGGATCAAATTACGATAAGGTTTATATTTCTCATCTGATTTCAGTGGTTTGTGATATGCACGGACTTATGGACCAGTTATTTAGTCAGGCTTGGAATTTTTCTTTTTTCTTTTAAGAAATTATGAAAGCTCACACTCCTGTTGATTTTGTTTGTTAACAATTATAACATTACTGTAGGCTAGAATAACTTGTAATATATAATATATACATGTAATGCCATTTAAATGTACATTTAATTTTTTTTTAAGTTTTTTCATTGCTTTCTCTGCCGTTAACCCCAATATGCCTTGTGGCTCAGATCAGAACACAGCTCATTCCCTTTGAAATACTGGGGAAAAAAATCTTAGTAATACACCTTTAAGTACTAATAATGTTCCATAATTTAAGTGAAAGCACCGCCAGCATTTAAAAGTGACCAAAACATCAGCCAGAAAGCATAGGATCTGAGAAGTGGTCTGTGGTCATCACCTGCAGAACCGCTCCTTTATTGGGGGTGTCTTGCTAATTGCCTATAATTTCCACCTGTTGTCTATTCCATTTACAAAACAACATGTGACACTGATTGTCAATCAGTGTTGCTTCCTAAGTGGGAACTTTGATTTCACAGAAGTGTGACTGACTTGGAGTTACATTGTGTTGTTTAAGTGTTCCCTTTATTTTTTGAGCAGTTTATCATCTATATAGTATATATATATTTATATATATATATATATACTCTGAACATTGTGTTTTCTTTTTGCTCACATATGATTATATGATCATTTGTACGTAATTGCTAGTTACAATGAATATCCCTGGAAATGCAACATATTGTTACATCAGTGCATGGCAACAAGTGACTGTCTTTATGAGTGAATCATTGAATCATTCAGTCAACCAATTCCTTCTAAACACTGATTCATTCAGGAAGGAAATGACCACCTTCGTGAGTGAAATTAATCATTGAAGCTTTCTGTCAGCCGATTAACTAAACCAAGAATGAATCAAATGATTGGGTGGCTTCCAAAAATGGATACTCTCTGAATAAGTACGTCAATGTAAACCACTATTTTTATGAGAGAACTGTTGAAACATTTACATAACCAATTAATTACAAATATTGATTCAATCAGAAAATATACCGTCTTTATGAGTGAATAACTGAATCATTTAGTTTATCAATTCATTCAAAATACAAGTTGTGTTTGAATTACCCTCTATATATTAGGTGAAAAAATAACATTTGAGTAGTATGTCTGATTTCTCTTTTGGAGTACCTTGCTACTAAATGCATCATCTACGGTGGCGACGAAAAATAACCTAAATTTAGAAAAAATACAACCTTGACCAGCAATCCACTTATAGTTAATATTTACTGTAATACTGCACTGGGCAAGCTAAATGTCGATTACATCATTTAATACCATATTATTATATTATTCATCAGTGTACTTAGCTTGCAATGTGTCAAAGAGTTTGAATACAAACCCAAATGTAATTTTTTTAAACAAAATAAGTGAAATAAGACAGTTAAGTACAATGATATCAGACTGAAACTCAACGAGTATTATATTTAGCTTTGCTCCTACTGTGGACCCCACTGTGACATGAATGCTCTTCCTTTAATATGGAATATGGAAAATAAGAACAGATATATATATATATATATATATATATATATTTTTTTTTTTTTTTTTTTTTTTGCACCATATAGAGAATAGGATAGGTTTTGGAAGTTAAAAGGGGCTTAGGTCTTCAGGGAGTCTCAGTCTCAGAGACAGTGGATGTCTGAGAAGCAGTAGCTGAATCAGATCCATTGGCAGGTCAGAGCCTCTAGCACCCCCATTATATTCCAGGGCAGTCTCAGAGGTACTGGCACCCTCATTTCGCAGAGCAGTCTCCAAATTAGGGTCTGTCTCAGAGATATTGGTATCCTTATATTCCAGGGCAGTCTCTAAGGTAGGGTCAATTTCCAAAGTAGGGTCAGTCTTCCAGGTAGGGGCATTCTCAGAAGCAGTTGCAGGCTTCGATGAAGTTAAGAGGCATTGTTGTCAGTCTGAGATGTAGGGGCGGTCTCAATTTGAGAAGCATACTTCGTTTTAGAGGCAGTGTTAGTTTGACAGGCACTGTCACTTTCAGTGGACGTGTCATTCTCTGACGCAGGGCAAGTTTCACAGGGAGTTTCAGCTTCAGATGTTGTTTCAGACTGAAAGACAGTGAAAGTCTCAGAGGCAGTCTCAGTCTCAAGGGCAGTGTTATCTCTGAGGCAGATTCAGTGAGCATTTGTGATAAAAATGTGTATCATGTATTTTTCTAAAAAAAAAAAAAGAAAGAAAGACAGGAATATCTCGGAGACATATGGGTGAGTAACATATCAGGTTGTTTTTCATTTTTGTTTGACCAAAAATTATGAGCAAAATTTAGAGGGTCTGTACATTTCTGTACACACTGTACATTCCTAAATGCTAAATGTGCACCAGTGCTAAAGAAGTTAGAACCACGGCTGTTTTGCGGTACCCATGGAATAACTATATATGTTTTTTTTTCAATGTTTTTAAACTATGGTATAAACATGATAATTTCACAATACAGTACACCCAGGGGTACAAGGTAAATTGGAGCCCATCAAAGTGGAGTTGACTGTCACCTACAGATGTTGCATATTCCCTGTTTATTTTTTTTTTGTTACCTGTGAAAGTTTTGTTCTTTTTGTTAGTATTTTTTTTTCTTTACAACATCACAATGTTGGCAACTCTTAATGATTTGCCTAAAACATGTGGAACAAAGTCCTTAAAGAACAGAAGTATTTTTTTTTAATATTTGGTTAAATATAAGCGTTTTACAATACTTCACATTATGCAGACTTGACATGTATTAACATTTCTTTATTTATTTATCTTTTATTTTACATTTTTTTGCAGTGCATTTTCTCTAATTGTGATCACAGAAAAACTGCATCAGAAGGGGAGGACTTTTCTGCTTCCTCACATTCTGCAGGGACAACTTTTGCTGAATTTTTGTTGTATCTCCAGAATTTCTCTGTCTTCTGCCCACAGCTGAAAGGAAAAATTGACAGTATGACTATTAAAAAATACATTAAGAACATGATTTGCTTGTGTGTTTGTTTTTATTGTTCTAAGTGGTTGTAAATTATACATTCTTTGTTAAAATTTAGTTTTATAGTGTTGTTGTTAAATTAGGGTCATTAGACCTTGCATTTAACTATTTAATACAGTTCATTGCTGACAACTTTAATTTGTAAAATTGTTTAATGCCACACCATAAGTACACGTAACAAGAGGGCATAGTAGTTAAGAAAAATTTAGTAATTTTTATTATTATTATTTGCCTCAAAGCAAATACTACAGCTATAAAAAACATCAGTTATACAGTAAATATACATGTGTGGTGTATTATGATGTTATGCTGTATATGTTTAACACGGGAGCAGCTGGAAACAGGTCATCTAATTTTAAACTACAATGCTGCTGACTGTTTCACTGCTGAGATGACCATATATCGCTTATTCCTACAGACTTGCCGTGACCGATTGGCTCCCCACTTCCTGGATCCACTCAACGGGGTAAAAGCACTTCCTTACACCTACCCCTCACTAGACAAGTCACTGGGAAGCACAAAGAGAAGAGGACTCACATCTGCACTGAGCACTGAAGAAGCCGCCAGCACCATCACCATTGTTTGTTTACCTGCCACCTTTGTCAATAAATATCACCCTCCGGGGCTCACTAAAGTCTTGCTCTCTCGTGTTGTTCCTCACCAGGACACAATACTTTTTTGCTTTCAAACGGGTAAATGATGATGATTTTTGGGTGGACTACTACCTCCCAATATATTATAATCTATTAGTACTTGGAGATTGGTGATTCCCAAACAGGCTATTGTGAAAAGATTTATATATTTTCAGAAAACAAAAACACTTAAATATATGTGAGAGCAGTGCATTTAGTGTGACATTGATTGTTATTCTATATGATACTCAGAATAGTTACAAAATTATATGAAGCCTGGTAAAAAAATTGTTATTTAAAATAATAATAATTAAAAAAGAATGACACAAGATGCTCACACCAACATTATAAGTCACAGATTTATTTGTAGAGGTTTTTTTATTCAGGCATATATACAAACTGATCAAATCAAAAATAAAGCCCCACAAATGTAATATATAAAAAACTAAAGAACAAAGAGTAAAAACTATATTAGGTAAAACAGGTTATTTTATTGATAGCTCTGCTGTGTGCTTGTAATCAATCAAGCAAAAAATGTTACAGACTATTTATATTACACAAATATGCATTGTTTTGCCACTGTTTGAGTTAATGCTAATCATTATGTGACCCTGAAACTTTATTAACTGTTCAAAAGAATCTATTAAACAAGTAGAGATTTGAAGAGCGTGCACTAATATTTTCACTTCCATTCATGTGCGCCTCGATTCAAGGACAAGTTCTTGCTACAGTTATTGTACTTTTTTCATCTGTCCTCTTGTCAGCAGGATCAAGTTTTATCAGTATGTCAGAAAATTAACGCGCATCTGTAAACCGTTTCCATGGTTACAGTTTATTTTCAAAGCGAAGCTAGGATGAACGCTAGTAGTTGGGTCACGTGGTGTCACGTGCTTCGAAGGCGATCATATGCAAATGAACTATTGACGTCACAATCGCCCAGAACGTGTATAAAATGTCAGGAGACCGTAGCGAACTGTCACAAGTTCAATGTGATTTCTCACCGGTCAGCTTTCTACTATCGTGACGCTTTAATTCGCAGAGAATCAGTGGAAGAGTCAGAAGAAATGCCATCAAGTAAGATTACATGATGTGGTTTAATAATAGTTAAATGAATAATGGCCAGTTATTTAAGTTATTTTTAAATTCCTTAAATTTGTACGTTACAACATGTTTTCACAAGCACAGTACTGCAAACAGTGTTTGAAAATTAGTATGTTTTATGAATTACGCTGTAGGCTAACGTTAAAAGCCTTCACTTTTTTCCTCCATCTTAAGTCAACTTCAACTGTTGCTTTTCCCCTTTAGAACTGCAACAACGATACATTTTGTAGGCTGTAAAAGATTATTTATTTATTTCAAAAACGCACAGAATAATGTGGTAACCTTCACTGCGTGCATGTTCAGTAACAGTCTCTTCTTCTCCAGTAAGATAAAGCAATACAAAGGTTATGTTTAGAGCTCCACCTTATGAAGCTTAAAGGAGGAATAGTACACATTCAATTCAATTCAATTCAAATTTATTTGTATAGCGCTTTTCATGATACATATCATTGCAAAGCAGCTTTACA
>JAUMHI010000252.1:3737034-3748678 GCA_032359435.1 Enteromius unitaeniatus | reverse complement strand
GCTTTGAAACTAGACGCTCATTGGATAAACGCTGCGATTATGTCCCGCCCACGGACGCTCAGCGTCTCTGAGGGTGAATGAGGAGCACATGAGGAGTGGGCGGGCCTGGACTCCGAGCTTCTGCGTGATGATTGGAGGGTCTGTCGAAAGATTAATAAAATTAGACACAAGGGATGAATACAAGGATACAGTTTCCATAGCTTTTACATTAGTAGAGCTTTGGACAGCTTCCACATATTTAACTAAGCTTAAAAGTATTGGTCAGTATTGGATCTTATTATTGGGCAGTATTGGCTCTTCAGGTTACATCGTCAGGCCAGTAGGTGGCGACAAGTATGTGTTTTGGGGTGTTTACAAGTGAGTAAATCGATTTATTAAACAAAACAGCAGTAATAGAGGGATACATTGTAACAAAGATATAATTTCAATTGTGTAGTTTCAGTTATGTTATTACACTGAGTGTGTGTGTGTATATATATATATATATATATATATATACACACTTTATATGCCATGCTGTTGCATTCATGTTAGATTACACTTGACAAGTGTAACTTTAAAAGGCCAACAGGCTTGCGAAGAGCTCGCGCACAGTTGTTTTTTCTGACTTACCACTAAGATATTTATATTTTATAGCTACTTTGTCATGCATTTCTGGCAACTGTGATGTTCTTGGCAGAAAACCCCGAGCTTTGGTTTGGCTGGGTGGGGAAGACCAGCCCCTCTGGCGTCATCCTGCCATTCCACACAGTCTTCACTTTCCATGTGCCATGCAAAACTCGAGGGTCGCGAGGAAAAGTGTCGCAAGGAAACACGCTGATCAGTAAGGTGAAGTTTTCTTAAAGATCATTTACGCTTGAAGATTAAACAACTGGAATGCAGAGTGTTTTCTCATTGTTTATGCATCTTTTGCATTGGATGTAACGGATTTGTTGTGATGTATTTGAAACATGAGAATGTTACGTTTTCAGATTTATTTATTTTATTTTTTTGGTCATTACAATCAGGCTATAAGCTGACCTCAAGGAATGCAGTCCAGCAAACTCTCAGATGATGTGGAGGGAAATCCTGACAGGGTGGATCCCTTCTACCATCAAGGCAAGTGAAGTAGTAACATTGTAGCTTATTATAGCAGAGACAGTGGCTATGGGTGTTGGCTGCTTATACACTGGTTAGAAGCTTCACGCCCAGGTAGGAGTTATTGATGAACTGAAAAAAAAGGTCTATCAATCGATCAGGCATTTATTGATTGCATAGCATATTGCTTTAAATAAAAACGTGATCTAAGTAAAACATAGTAGTAAAAGTGCTAAAAGAATCATTCAATCGAAGGGTTTTTTTTAAAGGGCCATCTCTTTCTTACCTTTCTATAATCTGAAGAACCTTCTTTTGCCACAAAATACTTTTTGTGAAAGAGAAATGTTCTTAAGAAGCTCACTTTATCAAGCCGTATAAACAAAAAAGGTTATTTTATGGCATCATGAGACATCTTTATTTTTAAGAGTGCATATGGTACATAATAATAAGCTCATCTGATTGTGTTTGCTTTTAATTTATCTGATTAAAATTTGGCATTTGATGTTGACTTTTTTTTTTTTTACTGTGATGTTCAGGCAAAGTGGCTTGTGTCATGTTCACGGTTCTCCTCGTCCTTTCATTCTTGGTAATAGGAATCGTAACGGGTCTTAATTGTAAGTCACATTTATAATCTCTCAGCCTCAGACTTTTTTTTGGGGTTAGTGGTTGTGTAACTGGTTTGTTTTTAATTAAATGTCCTCTAGTCAACAAAAACCCACAAGAGGACCAGACCAGAGGTCTTCTTTTTGATGATTTTACACCCATCCAATTCCAGTACAAAGGTGATAGAGGTGATAAAAACGTGTAATATGAAAATAATCGGATTATTATAATTATAAACAGTTTTTACATTGGTAAGCAAGCTTTGTCTGTAATTGTGTGGTTTGTTTTCTTAAATACAGGGCTCTGCTCGGATGGTTGGGTTTTATATAAGAACACCTGTTATTTGATGATGAATGTTTATAGGACATGGGAGTTATCAAAAACCTCGTGCCAGAGCTTTGGGGCGCACTTGATGGTTGTGAACGGTGAGGATGAGCTGGTAAGAACATGAGTTTAAATTGTTGTTGTTTTTTCTTTTTTAAATAAATGCTGATCTTTTCAGCAATTAAAGAATCCTGAAAAAATGTTCCACAGTTTCCTCAAAAATATTAAGCAGCAAAACTTGGTAATGATAAGAAATGTTTGTTGAATATCAGAGTATTAGAATGATTTCTTAAGGATCGTTTGATACTGAAGACTAAAGTAATGGTGCAAAAAATTCAGCTTTCCTATCACAATAATATATATATTTAAATAGAAAACGCTTATCTTAAATTGAAAAAAATGACATTGTTGCCTCTTTATTTCAGGAGTTTATTTCAAGAGTAGTTCAGAAGACGGCTGACTATTGGATTGGTCTCAAGAAGGACATAATAGGACAGTGGTCCTGGGTTAATGGAGATAATTATCATTCAACTCCACAGTAAGAAATCACTGGTGTATATTATAAGCATGTGTTTATTAAGTAATAAAAGAACATAAGTGATACTGTACTGGATTACATACAGTACCAACCAGATCAGTACTTCTCCTTCTGAATTCATTGTTTTGTGCTCTTTTCAGGTTCTGGGATAAAAATCAACCTGCTCATTGGGAAACAGAGTCCTGTGCTTACCTAAAAGGATCTGACGCAATGCATCGAAAGCTGATGCATGACGCTGACTGTCACATTCAACTGTATCACATTTGTGAACGCAAACTAGAGAAAGGTATGCGGTAGGAAACTTTGTCCTCAAGTCAACTGCATTAGACTCTATTAAAACACTGCTCTGAACATGCTCCTTTTGTAATTGTTGCGTTTTTTGTTTTTTTTTGTAAACTCTACTGATGCACATTTATTGTACTTTTGCTATTCGTGTGTCTCTTTTTATAGTGTTCCAAGTGTATAGTCCTGTTATATGCACACATGCTGTAAAGTAAAATGTAGAATTCATTTTTGGCCCAATTTAGTTAGAAGAAATCACTTAACAATTCTAATTGTCCTAATTATTATAGGTTCATGTCATTAATCGAAATCCACGGTAAGAATTTAAGTAATGCTGACTTCTTTTGGTGAGTCAGATGAACTGCAAAGAAGTGAGTCTTAAAGGGGTCATGACATGAAATTTTTTTTATTTTTTATTTTTATTGTAATGCTGTGGAACAATTAATTGTGATAAACTGTGTATATTTATTAGTGTATGTGTGTGTGTTTAATATATATAATATAAACACATGCATGTATATATTTCAGATTTTGTTTTCTATATCATATATATATATATATATATATACTGTAAGTGTATGTATTTATATATAAATATACACAGAACAGCAATATATATGTTATGCAAATATATAAATATATGTATATATAAATTTTTTTTGTTTGTTTGTTTTTTAATGCAATTAATTATTTGACAGCACTCTTTATATATATATATATATATAACCCTCTGTCTATACAAATCATGTATTAGTCATTTCACATACATGCGATTACAAGATACAAGTGCGAGATACAATTGTTACAAAAAGACCAATAGGATATTCGGACTGACAATTCCGGTCTTAGAAATGGTTAGGAGCCATTGCGTAAGGACAGAGTGACAGAGAACAGCCATCAGGACACTGACCGCAACCAAGGGGAGAGAATCCACTGAAACAATCACTTTAAACAGTAAGATTCACTGCACTTGACAGTTAGGTGTTGTTGTATTTTTCTTTACTTGAGAACATTTTGATATATTGTCCTTCATAGTAAAATCCTACTTTAATTTTGGTAATAAGAATGTTTACAGCAAGTCTTGCAAGAATACGTTTGATGTCTTTTTAATATGTTTTTTGTGTATTTTGACTATTTTATATCAGTTAATAAATCTCTGATATACACAAGTCCTATCATTCTGTTGTGGCTTTGTGATTTTCATTTGCTCTTTATGTTTGTGATGGATGTTCAGACTTAGTTTGTGAGTCTAGAGGTTAATATTCAACTGTTTGTTGCATGACCTTGAAACCTTGCTTTAGTACATTCAGTCTATTTATTTACACCTCAATATTTCAATGTTGGGTCAAAATCTATCTATCTATATATATATAAATGGAAAAAAATCCTGCCTTATTCCTCAGACATGGAAACTGTATCATATGACCGGTTTACCACATCTGAGGCAGAAATAAATCAGGCTGGACAAAAATTTACATATGAATCAGGTGAGAAACATGTTTTTTCATAAATTTTATGAAAGAAATATTTGCATATTACTGTCTAGTAACCAGATAAGGTTAAATACCATAGTAAATTACGGTTTATGAATGAATGCTAACACTCCATGACGATTTATTCTCTGTCTCTGTTCCTTATTCTTACATTTGAACTTCTTTCCTTTCCTACAGTTAGACAGAAAAGAAAGACGTACATTCTATATGGTGTACTCGTCCTCTATGTGTTTATACTCACTCTGGCTCTAGGAATTAAAAGTATGTTGTCAGCATTTTTCTTTTACATTTAGCAAAACTTCTTGTTGGATCCCACTGCATGGGATTTTCCACCAGAGTGTTTGATTTTAATTATAATTCTTCAAAGTCTCTCAGGTCAGCCAAGATGTCGCTGATTTGAGACTTTCTCTGAAGACCCCTGAGGCCCCCAAACCTTTGCAATTTGGTAAAAAACACTTTTTCTGTCAAAAATTGCAATTTTATATAGGTATATCCATATTTAAACGATACTAACAATCCTTTTTTGTTGTTGTTGTTTAATCATCTGTTTCTCCCAGAAAATGCTCGTTTCTCTGAACGTGTGATGGAGGTGCAAGGTGAGTAGCAAATGCCTCTAAGCTTTCCATTTGTATCATTTAATAAGCAGGACAAAGCCCGACAGGCTTATCGGTAGCCCTACGCGATAACAACCTGATAGGTCGTCCCGCTTATTACACGGCTTCTTGCCAATAAATAAATAATATAATACAAAAATACACATTTGTTTTAGTCAGTCAGTCAAAGCATCTTCTATCTACTGTTATCTAATGTATTCCTATTCATTTATCTTACATTAAACCTTTTTCAAACTTTCTGTTTATTTCCAGGTTTAAACTTCATTATGAATTCTAGATTTTCAATGTGGATTCAGACTTTTGCACCCCACTGTATTTTCTGACCTTGTTTATATTGGAAACCTGCCTGATTTAAGATTCAGTTTGAATGTGTTTGTGCAGGTCCATGTCAGGAGGGCTGGGTGTTTTATAAAGGCTCATGCTACTTCCAGTCTTCAGTGAAGAAGAACTGGCAAAATGCTGAGAAAAGCTGTGTGGAGAAACAATCGCATTTAGCGGTTGTCAAAGACATGGATGAGCTTGTAAGACAAGACGATTTAGCATCACATTCATTTGTGGGAGTTTTATGCAATGTTAATCGTTCGGCCTCTTTTTGAACCAGGACTTCCTGTCTTCAATTGTGAAAATGTCTGAAAGCTACTGGATCGGGCTTGTTGAGAAAGAAGAAGACAAGTGGACCTGGGTAGATGGAACTGATTGTAGTGCTACTGACCCGTAAGAACCAATAAAATAGTGAGATGAGTAGATTGAGGTACAACTCCAAATGCACTAAGCACCTTATAATGTCTGTTTCAGCCTCTGGGATGAAGGTCAGCCAGATGACTGGGATTACCGAGTGAATGGTGAGGATTGTGGGCAGCTTCATCACCGGATAGCTGGGAAAAGACGGAGGCTGTGGAATGATGCAGACTGTACGCTTCCTTACCCTTACATCTGTGAAAGCAAACTCAAGAGCCACTGACAAACATCAACTAAGTTGTAGTCTCTTTTTTTCCAGTAAAAAATCTAAACATCCTTAAAACAAGATATATTATTTGAGTACCAATTGTAGATGTATGTATTCAATTAATGTATGAATTGGAAGTTGATTTTCTTGTTTTGTTTTTTCTTAATTTCTTCTCAATTAAAGCACAAAGCAGAACATTATATGCTTCAACAATTTACCTATGGGTAAAATTACATTGCTTCAAGGTAATGTCTCAGAATTATCTGAGGAAATTTTACTTCTCAGGAAAATTAAAGGATGTTGAGATGTTTTTATTAGAAAAAAACTGAGGGTTATGCAGGATTGCAATTTAAGTATGTTTAAATTAAATACTTTAAATATGTTTAATTCATTAAAGGGTTGTATTATGATTCTTTTTCAATAATTATATATATGTACATATATATGTGCTTTTTTAATATGAATAGAGAAGAATTATTATTATTTTTTAAAATAATTTACAATATTTACAATAAAATAATTGGCTAATTGTTTTTACTTGTTTTAAACTCAAACCGCCATTTGGAAGAAAATACATTAAAAAAAATTCTTAATAGAAATACATTTTAACAGTTTATGTTGCTTTCAGTTACTTTTTTTCCACATCAATTTACACTCCATATGCCATAATGGGAAAGCAAAAACAGAACTATCACAACTTTGTTAATTCATTATAAGAAAAATAAAATAGAAATAGTACATTGCATAAGTATTCATCCCCTTAAATCAGTATTTAGCTGAAGCACCTTTACAAATCTTTTGTACAAGCTTTGCTCATCAGCATTTGCCAATTATCTGGCATTCATCTCCTCACCTCTTTACCTCTTAAGCTCTGTCAGGTTGGATGGGGGCAGATGCATATTTTTGGTTGCTGCATAAATTTTTGGCTGGGTTCAATCCCAGGCTGTGTGAGTTCACAGAATTGGCCATAAGCCACTCTTGCTGTGTGCTTAGGGTAATTTTCATGTTGGAAGGTGAACCTTCTCCCCAGTCTGAGTTTCTGAATGCTCTGAACAATTCCTTGCTGCTAAAAAACAGTACAGCATGAAGCTGCTACCACCACACTTTACTTTTTCATATTTCCAACAAACATGATGCTTGGAATTGAAGCATTGAAGTTCATCAAACCAGAGATGAATTTCTCACAGTCTGAGTGTGCATTAGATGCATTTTTACAAATCCCAAGTGTGTTTTCATGTTTCTTTACTGAGGAGAGGATTGACTCTTGCCACACAACCATAAAGCCCAGATCAGTGGACTCTTGCAGTGATGTTTGTCCTTCTGTAGGTTTCTCCCATCTCCATAAATGATCAACTAGACTGACCATCAGGTTCTTGGTCACCTGTCTAGACAAGGCCCTGCTTCTCCATCAATTGCTCAGGACGTCCAGCTTTAGGAAGAGTCCTGGTTGTTTTAAATATCTTCTGTTAATTATCTTCCATAATACAATTCCATTCTTCTGTGAACCTTCAATGCATTAGAATTTATTTTCTGAACTCTTCCCCAGATGTGTGGCTTCATGCAATCCTGTTTCTGAGCTCTGCAGACTGAGCTCTTTTTTACTTCTTATCATACCCATTCAATTTGCCACAGATTAACTTCTACAAGTACATCTACAAGCCATATGAATGCTCCCAAGCTAAATTTAAACTGTCCAAGATAAGGGTATAAATGCTTATGCAATGGAATCCTTTGTTTTGTTTTTTTGTTTTTTTAAGAAATTTGCTTTAAAATAGTTTTTTTATTATTTTATATATTTTCTGCTTTGGCATTATGGTGTATGGAGTGTAGATTGGTGTGGAAAAAAGATGCAATTTAACATAAGGCAGCAACATAACAAAACGTGAAAAAAAATGCTGTACAAAATGTTCGCAAGCAACTGTATCTTCTGAAGTCTTAATTTCTAACACTACATATGTCACTTTACATCTTTCCTGGAAATATATTTTTATAAAATGTTATAATTTTAATTGCATAGATTTACTTATAACATCCAAGAATGTATCTGCTATGAATTCATACCAATACCAATTGTTATAAACAAAGAAATAAACTTTTGATGATATACCATACTTTAGGGACAATCCTAAACCTTTATTGAGTTTTAGTTCATTTGCAGTTTTCACTTGGATAGTGCTCGTGTTCTGGGTTGTAACCCGCCTGTGCAAAGCAGTCAGCTGCTTTCCTGTCACATTCACAGATGAACATCTCACAGGGCCGATTCTTGTCAGCTGCAAAAAAACCAAAAAGTAACAGAATGAAACAGATAAGGTTCAGGTCTCAATTACTAACAGAGCTTGTAGATAGGCTTCTTTAGTGCAGTTTGTCTTACTGAGCATCGCATCTTACCACTGCAGGTGATTTTCCTTGCTGCTTTGTCACATGAGAATGAGTAGGCTTCAGTGTAGGGGTTGTCTAAAATACCCCAGCAGTCATCATGCTGCCAAGAGTCAGAATAACACTGATCATGCACCTCACAGCATCTAGAGACACAGAGAAGTTAAGATTTTAAATTGTTTGACTTTCGTACGTTTAATAAATTTGTTCAAAAACAAGTAGTTTTGAAGAAATGCAAAAGCCTTTAAGTGACGTTTGATATTTTCTTCTAAAACGAGCAGTTTTTTATCAGGTTCTCAAGTTTATGTTCAGTTATTTTTAGTTACAGTATGTATCACTAAGTGATTATTTGTTATGTTTGACATTTTAGAAGAACTCTTCTTTTATAAACTATACTAAATTTCTCAGCTTGAAAAGTTCTTCTCTGTAACTTGTTTAAATCTGACCTGTCCAGTTCATCCACAGGAGTGCCCGAGCCTCCTTTTCCACAGTAACATCCATAGTCCGCGTAATCCAGTAAAGGCCAGCTATCAGGGATGGTACAGAGGATCATAGCTCTGAACTGCCACAGCGCTCTGTAGTCTAGAGTTGCCAGCACTGTTGAACGGTGATAGTTTATCAGTGCTACATACTGATTAACTAAAGGTCTAAAGGTGCAATAAAATCTAAGTGTTTATGTAAACAGCTGTGTCAATTCTGTTACCAGACTGTCTAAAAGAGACAAAATGCTTTAAATTTTAGGCTTTCCCCCACAGGAGATTTAGAACATGTTACACATGTATCCTTTTTGATTCTTGACAGCATGTCATTATATGAAAGGAGTGGCTAGGATATTCTTAAATATAGATGATTTAAAATGACAATAATCGTAATATTTGGGTCAGCTGTCCCTTTAAATTGGCTAATTTGTGTCTGACATCATTAATGCAAACTTTACTATACAATAGAGTAGTGTATACTATGTTTATGACCAAAATTATTGTCATGAAACCTTTACTTCATAGTCTGACTTATGATATACATATAAAATAGGTGTATATAAATTTCACAAGACTTTCAAGGTTTATTTTGTTTGATCTAGTGGACCCAACCGGTTTAAACAATTAGGTTTAATTACAAATTACTTAATACTTTTTTTTTTTTTACATTTGACATGCATTTACACAATTTAGACATTACACCAATAACTTGGAATATTTCATGTGGGAATTGTATATTAACATTTAAGACCAAACAACAACACTCAATTACAGACACTTCACAAGCTAATTTACCCAAAAAATTGTCTTATGCAGTTTTCTAACTTTAAGTCTTGTTCAAAGTAATACTACAAACCCCCCCATAAAAAAATACAGTAAAATACATTATATATATTACATATATCTAATAATCAAACAACAAGTAGGGAGTAAATATTTGCAAGATTGCACTTACTAATAGTTTTTACATTCAATATTTCTATATGTTAATATTTGCCTTGCCTGCATAATAAATTAAAACAATAAGCTGGAGTTTAATTGTGGAACATATCTTAAGTTTACTCACAGGAGGGCAGACTCACGCTCAGGATCACAACAGACAGGAAGGTGTTCATGGTAAAGACTAGATGAACAAGTGTTGAACAAGCCATTTATTTATAGCTCTATAATTTATTTATATAACCTTGATGGGCGGAGCACATTGATAAGTGTGAATTCCACACGTAAGATATGCTAATATATGTGCATATGTACATACAAATGTACACACATAACATATGTACACACAAATGTACAGATGCTGAGACTGTTACAGTTTTGAGCAAGTTAAGTGTGTTTATGTACGCTTGTCTATGTGTGCACGTGTGTGTGAGATCTTTGGGAACGTCAGCATATGTTTGCCATTTACACAGCTGGTACAATAATTCTGTTTTCTCAAAAAAAGGCTTGGAAAAAGTTGCAAAACGCTTAAGTACAAACAGCTGTCAGCACAATAAAGGTTTGTAAATGACCAAAATCACAACAAATAATACAGTAATGCCTAGCACATCCATCTGTTACTATGAAAGCTGCTAACACTCGGTTTCTTTTGGGGGCATTATAACACTCTGCTGTAGTTTTGCATACTGGCAGATCTCACTCATTACTGTCTAAGAGAAAAGAGAGGTTGTTAAAATAGAAGTGTGCTTAATTGAAAATGCCTTGTAGTGTACTTCAGCTCTTACTTGCATATAATAGAGTTAGAAAATCCCATTAAGCTGAGTTAATAGCTGTAGGAATGGATGGTATAGTGGTCAAAGCACGGATAGTTGCCTGGAGACTCAAGGTCAAGATGGATTAGAATCACATCCTGATTTTCCACATAAATTGTATGAATTGCCCAGATGAATGCCATTGAAGCCTGGCACACCAAATTACACGAGCACTAACAGTGTAAATATATATTTTTTAAAGTGTGCAGCATCCACTTGGATGATGCAATGGCAGCCACAGGACAATGAAGCCAGTGCACTCACCACACACCAGCTACAAGTGGAAAGGAGCGAGAGATAGAGCCACACTGTAAAAAGGTTGCTGTCAATTTTACAGTAACTTACTGGTAGCTGGATAATGTGTCAATAATGTGTTCGATTATAGGGGCAGTTCTATGGTGAGTGGATATCCAGGGCTTAGCCCAGAAATATTAATTAATTAGTTATTAAAATATTAATAACTCTAGGTGTTCAAAAAAGTTTAATTCATTCTGTAATGAAACACTGCTGTGTGAAGAGATGACATGACTTTGTTTATAAATTGTTAATTCAATTTTGTTGCCCAGAGATTTAGTGGACTGCCACAGACCATAAATGTCTGTTCATATAGGCCTAATCGTTATAAATGCACGTTTATGTGAGTAATCTCTGTGCATATAATAGGCCTAATATGATTAAGAATCTATATTTGATTATTAAGAATCCATATCTAACAATTTATCTAATTTTGTTATTATGAATTTGTAGGTTTCAGTAAGTTAAAGATACCTGTAGCAGCTGCATTATGCTGTTTAAGTGCTGGTTTAATAGAAATCATTTTAATGCTCATGAAAACTCAAATCTTGGTGCACACAAGACAATGTAACAACATTTGGGGTCTCAGCCTTCTTAGACCACCCCTAGTGCTGCACAAAGACTCCCAGGGAATGAATAACTAATTTAGAGTACACATTTTATCACAGTGTAACTTGCTTTGGATAAAAGAATATAGCAAATGCATAAATGTAAACAAAATGTTTTGGTTTACCTAATTACCTAAACATCATAAAAAGAATGGCCTCTACGCTAATATTAGTCTGTCTCTTTTCTTATTCTGTTCCTCAGTCCGTATCCAGACCAGACGGTGTACCAACACGAAGAGATGATCTTCATCAGAACACC
>JAUMHI010000252.1:3694674-3704868 GCA_032359435.1 Enteromius unitaeniatus | reverse complement strand
TAATGAATCTAAAATATATGAAAGTCTAATGTTTATCAGTACATAACAGAAAATAATGAACTTTATCACAATATGCACATTTTTTGAAAAGGACCTGTATATATAGATTTTTTAACTCAAAAGGACACTCAAATTTTATTAGTAGAGAAATCTTTTATCACATGTTGCTTTATTCATTCTGAACATGGTGTAAAAACTAATCGGCAGAGATTGGTCAACTCCCACCAAGAACAAAGTGAAAATTCAATACACAGAACAAAATGCAATGCTAACTCTTGGCCAATTTGTATGTATTTTGAGCCTGATTTTAAGGCAATTCGTACATATTTTACATTTGTATTCGTACAAATAATTTGTAAAAAAATATATATATGTAATTTATAATTTAATTTTGCTAAATTATACATATTCTCGTGGCTCTGTATACATTACAGAAAATAATGAACTTTATCACAATATGCTAATTTTTTTAAAAGTACCTGTATATATCTCACCATCCAAAATGTAAAGTTTCAAAATTAAATCTTTTATCTAATTATTTTTTTATTTTATTTTATGAACTTTTTAATCCCAATTTGGGATATTTGACTTTGACCTCTGTTTTTCTTTTTTGTTTAAACGTGAAAAACAAAGAATATTGGTCAGTGGAATAAGAAATGCATAATACTTAAAAATACATCAATTCAAAGAATAATATATAATGAAAAATAATATACCATTTCCTGTGGCTGAAGTTTTCAGACTGATTGATTTGGTCTGGAGTCAACTGTTAGTTCAGCTTCCTGTAGAGCATAAACAGTCATTACCTACTGCGATTCTGCATTCATTTAGCCATTGCCATTTGTACTTGTGCTTCACAAGAAACAGGCTCACGTCCTGGTTGTCATGGACACATACTCTCTGCTCTTTGTTTTTGAAAAATGGCTTTTAAAAGTGTACGTTCATAGGGTGCAGCCACCCACAAACAGCAGAACAATTCCAACTTTAACAAAGATGAATGTGCATTCATACAGACAAAGACTGGTTTCTTTAGAGGGTTAAAAGATAGTTCAGAAAGAACTTTTAAAAAAACATACCTTGAATGAATAAAGCAAATTTTCACATAACCTGCGAGGGGAACAGGGATTCGTTGATGCTAAGTCAGTGCAGTGCATGTGTTATTATACTCTCAGTAGAGTAAATGTACATTGTTACATATATATATATATATATATATCAGCACCTTTAATTTCCTCACATTAATATGATAGTTCACCCAAATATGAGAATTTGCTGAAAATGGACTCACACTAAGACCATGCAAGATGTAGATGAGTTTGTTTCTTCATCATAACACATTTGGATAACATTTGAAGTAATCTATTCAATACAATCCTTTTTTCCCACAAAGTATTTAATAAAGTTGTCAACAGCGATGCATTTACATCTTTCTCGAAGGTCAGAGGGATTGTTAATCTCAATGTCCTTGATTCAGAATGCAGAATGTGTCACTTTAGAGTAGATGCCCTTAGACACAGAGGATTATGGGATTTAGGATACTCACTGGCATACCTCTCAGAATGCATCACATTCAGATGTCTCGACAAAAACATCCGTCTCTGGTAATTGGTAGATTTCCATAAGTAAATCCACTGCTCATTCATTCCCCCAAAGTGCTGGAGTTAAAAACTGAACAAAACAGCAGGACCTGACAAGAGCAGTGAGAAGATATACAGTATGGTTGGCTTTGAAATTGAGCTACCTAAAAATATAACAGAAATTAAAGTGAGCACATCTTGAAATCTATATTAAATAATGTCATTCAATTAAGATACCTTATTTTTAGCATTGCATGACAGCAGATGAAGCCTGAGGATTGTTGATTGGACACACACACACACACACACACACACACACACATATATATATGTATAACATAAATCAATCAGCTTGTGCCAAGTCGTTTAACATCGTGAATATCATCTGTATACGTAAAGAACCCATCGAGAGTTTCATGAAACAACTAGGCATTACCAAAAAATTAAAATTTGCTGAAAATGTTCAGAACCTTAGTACTTCCAAGATATAGATAAGTTTGTTTCAGATTTGGTAAACTGTAGCATTTCATCACGTTCAACAATGGATCTTCTGCAGTGAATGGGTGCCATCAGAATGAGAGTTCACACCGCTGATCAAAACATCATAAAAAAGTAATCCACAAGTAATCGATCAATAAATGTTTTTAAGAAACAAATCTTTATTAATTAAGGCGTTTTAAATCATTGCTTCCAGCTAAAATCTATAACACTTCATCCAGTGGAAAAAGTCCTCTCACATTAAAATCCACAAACATATTTGTATAAAGCGGTTTTAAAATGCTTATAAACAGTACTTGATCTGTGCATATCTTTCCCCAAAATGTTTTCACTGTAGAAAGTATGGACAGAGGACTACTTTGAAGTAAATTATTTCTTAATGATGGATTTCTTTCTTAAAGATACACAACTTGATGTTAATTGATGGATGTGGATTACTTGTGATGTTTTTATCAGCTGTGTGGACTCTCATTTCGACGGCACCCATTCACTGCATGAGGATCCATTGATAAGCAAGTGATGTAATGCTAAATTTCTCTAAATTTGTTCAGAGAAAAAAACAAACTTGGAAAATGTTTTTTTAACACATTAGCATTAAACTCAAATATTATTACTTCAAAATCAGTTCAAATTAAACAATGCATCACCACTATCGTTAACATACAATTTTGATTATGTGGCTGGTGAACAGACAGCAGTGAGTAGCAGTCGCAGCTTTTTAGCATACGATAAATAATTTAGCAGACTGAAACCATCTGGTCTTATTCCTCTGTTCTTTTATTTCGGCCGTGGGCCTCTCTGGAATAACACTGAGTGCTCACAATTTATCTCCAAGAAAAAAGGAAATGTAATAATCAAGGATGAGGCGTTCAGGCTCTTCTCGGAAAAGCGCTGGTGTCACTAACAAGAACACTTCTGTAGTCACTGGTTTAGGAACGTAGACGCTGGTCCCAAATCACATCAAGAGAGGCACAAGATCACAGATGGACTCTCAGGTTTGTCAGGAACATAATAATAATTCCAGCACTAGCACACCATTTCCTTTTCATTTCCACCCTCAGTGTGAGAGAGACACTAAGATGCTCTCTTAGGAGCGGACTGAGAGAATAGAGCTGTTCAGTCATGACGTCAATTTGTAGGCCAACCCGCAAGGCTAATTTGCTGTGGTTCCATGGGGAATTTTTTCAATGGGTTTTGAGAATAGTAGCTTTTGATTTATGGGTAAAATAAGGTCTGTGGATAATATTACATTCTGCTCTACAACATGAATGACACACAGTTATACCTCATGCTTTAAAATGTAAAATCTGGTGGTTTAAAAGACACAAATCTATCATAAGTAAACGCTCGCATATTATTATTATTATTAGTTATTACTGCATTATTTATACTATTGTAGTATTTAATTTGTGCATTATTTCATATTCATAGCTGTGTTTGTTATATCTTACATTTAAGTAAGAGATCTTACATGTGTGTTTTGCCAGTTTATAATTTATTTTTACTATACCTTTATATGCCTATTTTTTTTTTACTCAATTTAAATGTTTTAGTACTTTATTTTTTGCAGTTAGTGGCCAAGCCAACATTTACAATATTTAAGATTCTAGTTTTTGTTTTATTCAGAGTACATTTCATTTCAGCTTTTCAGTTAATGTTTATAATTTACATTAACAATATTAATAAAGGCTGAATGAACCTATTCATTTCAGTAACACTTCACAATAAGAAGTCATTTGTTAATATAAGTTAATGTATAAACTAACTTGAACAAACAATTAACAATGCATTTATTACACTATTTATTAAATAGTTGTCCGTTACTAGTTCATTTTAGATCATTTTAACAAAATTAACTTGGGATTTAAATGATGCATTAGTGAATGCTGAAATAACATGAACGAAGATTAATAAACACTGTAGATGTATTGTTCATTTTTAGTTCATGTTAACTAATGAAGCTTATTGTAAAGTGTTACCTTCATTTCAATAGATTTTGAGATCTGCCTCTTGCTAATTAGTCACATTAAATAGTAATAGTATATATATATATGTGTGTGTGTGTGCTTTTTTGAGTAGCTTGTAAACATATAGATGGCTAATATCTAATATCAGAAGAAACTGGGCTACAATAATATGTGAGCAGAATGTGTGTCAGCTGCCAGCTGTTTAGGGTTATTCCCGTTCCAGTGTCTTGTTATTGGTTGTTTGATTCCCCGTTGCCGATCTTGTTGTTTACGATTTTCGTCTGTTCTCCTGGATACTTTTTGTACATTGCTAGACCTCTGCTTTTCCTGGATCTACGTTTTTGTCTCATCCTATGGACTGTGTTTGCCGGTATTTGACCTTTGCTGTTTTGACTCTGAGCTAATAAAACCCTTCTCTTGCATTTGAACCCGTCATTGATCGTGACTGTTTCTGCCACTGAATAATAATAAAAAAAGGTTATTGTGACTTTATCTCATCTTTATAGTCATATTCTGACTTTTTTCATGCAATTGGAGATATAAAGTCAGAAGTGTGAGATATAAAGTCGTAATTCTAAGAATCTTTTTTATTTTTTTTTTATTTCACAAATAATTTGACTTTATAACTCGCAATTGCAACTTTATATCTCACAATTGTGGCAATAAACGTAAAACATATTTATATTCAGTGGCGGAAATGGGCTTCCATAGACTCCAAATGGTTAATTATCATTGTTTAATTATATTCCTATTTAAAGAGATAGAAATGTATTTTTATTTCATTTTTAGCAACTTCAATATATTTTGATGTCTACATATATTCTACAAAGTTGCATAGAAACAAATTAAGTTATTAAGTTATTATAAATTAACAAATTAACACATCTGGGTTGTTTTTAAAGGTCATTTCTCATATAACAAGTAGTTTGAAAATAAATTTTTCTCTCCAAATCCATCATCTTGGAATATGACTTTCACACAATGCATTCTGGGAATGCATTTTAAGCAATCATACAATGCTTCTTTAGAATTAGCTTAAAATAAAGTATCTAAGAGGGCAGTCTAATTAAAACACCTATATGATACTTTAAAATGCTGCCTCTGCAGTCAGTACAGTAGGTTCTGGAAGAAAGCTAATGCCTTTGTATGGAAACCAAGAGTGGCAGATGGCACAGTAAATCTAAAAAACGAATAACCAATCACATTAGGTTTCTCTCTTTCTCTCTCTCTCTCTCTCTCTCTCTCTCTCTCTCTCTCTCTTTTCAAATAATGCAAACCACAAATCCAATCAGCTTGCATCACAAGGGCAAGTATTTCCCCCCAAAACAACCCGTCTCACAATCGCATTAGAGCCTTTGAGAGATGAAAGTATCCTAAGGGTCTGGTCGAAAATGGCCAAGGTGTGACCCATAGCGTGATAATTTCTCCATTATCTGCACATTATCTGATGTCTTGATGGAAGGTGCTGCGAACAGTTAAAAGATTAATGCATTTTAGGTTTTTTGTTACTTACGGTAAGTTTCTATTATGAAGACATGTGCGCTGGACCCACAGCATGGACACTTCGCTATGTAATATCTTTTGTCTTTGTTCTCAACTTTGAGTGAACCGTCACACTCATAAATTGAAGATAGATCACACAGTGATGGGTTTTGTGACTGGGAGAGATGACTGGCATGGATTACACCGGTCCGACTCTCCTCATGCTCTCTTGATTGCTTCCTTTCAGCTATTTGCAAAATGTCCCGCCGCTGGTCCTCAATCATTCTTTTTGTTTTGTCTTCTTGTTCCTCTTTGTCTTTTCCAGGATGATATATAGATACTGTCCATTATCCCTGGCTGTGTCTCATCACTCACTGCTGTAAATACTCTCTGACGCTTATCTTCATCGGAGCCTTTTGACGCCACATTGTGAAGAAGTTTGTTGAAACTTTATGTGTCACTTTGTTTTTTTCACAACTGAGAAAATGTGCTTTATATTTTAATCTGAGAGTATTATATTATATGCTATGGTCCAGCTCATGCTAGTCAAAGCTGGTAACTGGACTATTCCTTCTCTGCTGATTGCCAACATATTTATGTTGAAAAAGTGTCCATTCAGTTGATCTTTCTTACACCATTTTAACATGGATTATTATTGAGACCAGCTAGGGCAAGGAGGCGGATAGCAGCGGTGGCACATAATATCTGTGTTCTGATTGGTCAGATCGCCTGTCAATCAAGCTCCTTGTGACTAGTCTATTCCATTGGTTGTTCAACTACCGAGCAAGATTGTTACTTCCGGAAAGCACAACATATGGAATTGTAATCATAACTGTGTACAAAAAGGATTACAAGTGCTCGCTGGTTTACCATAACATCCTGCAAAGTTTTAAATCTGAAAGTGTATCGTGTATAAAGTTATTTTCTCTCAAAAGAAAGAGTCGACTCTGAATCATCAAAACGAGTTTTAAAAACGAGTCCCAAGCTGTTTCATGCTGATGTCAAAATAAAACTACTGTCCTCCAACTTGTTGGTCTTTTCTTGTTGGTCTGAATGAAAATGATAATTCATTCTTTGCCACTAGGTGTCACTTTTTGCAGTCAGAGTCATGAAACAAATAAGTTAAACATAAATGCATATTGGAAGAAAATGTAAGTGTTTTTTGCATGCATGTCAACCTGTTGTTGGGACCAAAATATGAACCTTTTATAACCCATAATAGGGGCCCTTTAAATTGTAAACATTGTATAACAATATAAATGTCTTTACTGTCACTTTCAAAGAATTTCATGTGTCCTTGCTGAATAAAAGTATTAATTCCTTGTATATATATATATATTACTTCTGCCAGCAACCAATTTTTTGAGTCTAAAATGGACCATCCTGCCATCTACTCATAAACAGAATGACTCACAATAAAAATCTCCAGCAATAACACAGGCACACCAGTGCTTTGCCTCAAAGTTTCTCTACTTTGGTCTGGAATCAGGAGCTAAAGAATAGCAATCTCAGAAATGAAAGAACAGAATATGATGCAGGGATTACCAGTGGGACCAATGCACATACAGTAGGTGGATCAAATCGAGGTTTAATAAACCAATCTGCAGAGTAAGATGACTGTATGGAATGGAAAAATGCCTGCTTCAGTGACCTTTAGCAGGGGGTCAGTGCTACACCTTTTCTTTCATTATGAAGTGGCCTTTTAGGAGCACAGCGCTAGCTTTCCATGTGAAGCGATTATTTAGACCATTATTGCATTTTTCCACTTCAGAGTAATTCTGGACAAGTGCAGCTGGTTTCGTGTCAGTAAACCTAATATCTTTTTACAGGAAGGGAAAGTTATTGAACAAGCCTTTGACCTTTTACGATCCCACTCTGAATGTTCAAACTCACCATTGTGCAGTCAAACAAATAAATAATAAAAAAATAGGCTTTTGTGACTTTGGTGTGAGTAATAAGAGAAAACGATGAGGCACTGATCATCTGGATATGCGGTATTTCCTGGAATATTTCTTCAATTTCATCATTTTCTGACTAGAATGCATTTGCGGATTGCAGCGTCAGCTGTTTTTTCCTCATAGCTGTGCATCCTTAAGATAATTCAAATGTGTTTATTTGTCATGAATCTAAAAGCATTTTCCATACTTGCAAACTAAATGTCGGCCGTCTGCTCTTAAGATATTTCGTCTATAGCAAAAAAAGTGATTATAGTACAACCGAACAAAGCAGCGGAGCTTGTATTAGTGGATTTTTGCTTACCTTTGCTTTCCACGTCTGTGGTGGCGTATTTGCCATTTACTCACTTTACATCAACAGCAGATGGTGTGCAAATTCCCATTATTCTACATACATTTTGGTAACACTAAAAGGGTGGATACATGAAGCTCAGACAGGGTTTGTGAACTTCACCGGATTGATGACTACATACTTCCACACTGATCTGTTCGATGGAACATGAAAGTCAAGGAAAAAATTCAACATTTTTTTTGAGGGATGTAGCAGCTTTCCCCCCATCTCGCTTTCTTCTGAGCTTCACAGAGTGTTTCTGGAAACTTTATTTCAGTCAGGGTTTGTCAGAAGTCATCTCTATCTTTCTTCTGCCATAACCCTTGACTGCCACAGTAGAAGGTGAGTCTGGAAGTCTCTCTCATGCTCTCATTCTCTTTCTTCTCCCACACATGGTGGGTTGCAAAAGCAGCCGCTTACAAAATGAGCATTTATGACAGAGATTAATGTGTGTGCGAGGGGGGAAAGAGCAGAGCAGAGAGAACACAACAGCAAATCCATTACTCTCCTCTTGATAAGCCTCTCTCTTCCCTCTCTCTTTCTGTCTCACACGTCTTCTAGTGTATAGTGAGGTTATGGAGGTGGGGACAATGTTTCTCTGGATTATAGTACTCCCACATCATATCACAGACCTAATTGGATCTGAAAGGCCTTCCCTTTCCCCTCTCCCTTCTGCTCCATTGTGTGCAATGAACATTGGGCTGACTATTGAAATATAGTTGTGCCATAAAAAAACAAAAATCGGCCCACTAAAATGTAAATCTTAATTTGATTTGCTGCCTTCATTTTTAAGTCTGCAGTGATAAATCTATTACATTTGACCACTTAGATATTAATTTCTGATGAAGACTAAATGACAATGCAATGTTAATTATAATGTCAGTTTTAAGCAGTAAGTAAATGTCACTAATTTTAAATTGAGTTGTGTCACCACTCTAAAACCTTACCTTAATCAGTTACAATCAGTTGTGAGTGGTTTTGCACTCCGGGTCTATGGGCAATTACCACTGTGCTCTTTAGAAGAGCACCTAATCTCAGGTTGCTCCAGGGAAGCTATACCTGTAATAAACATATTGTAAAGAGATTAAAAAAAGCAGCTTGCATTTACTTACTAAACATACATTTCAATGTGAACATGATGTTCATCATTGCTTATATTTAATTATAGATATAGAATATAGCTGCAAGAAGCAATTATCGGGCAAAGCACAGCCAATCTACATAATTCCAAGGATTCAAGAACAACAGGGAGCAAGTTTAACACAGCCTTTTTGGTAGAATTCCTGAGTCTGAGATTATTTTTCCACTGACATTGTCAAATACACAAGAGCGAGATTTAAAACTGGTTATAAACATCATAAATCCTGATAAATCTGACATCTTTTATGAAGCTTCGTATATAGTTCATATCAACCAAACTTGGGAGAAACTGGACAATATCTGTAGTGAAAAAGTAATAAATTAAAGAAGTTATAATATAACTCTTATAACCTGTAGGACTATAAAGGACACTTTGAGCTAAAGGTGGCGCTAGAGGGTTTGCGCGGGAGACTCTAAACTTGGTCAGAGGACTAGTCAGCCCCACAGCAATCAGTGTGCCAAACTTCTCTCCAAATGAAAGTTTCTAGAATAAAAATCTTTAAAAATGCCCTCACATCCATTTATAACATTACAAGGTAAAAGAAAATATTAGCCAAACTTAGAGTGACCATACATACCATTTGTCCTGGATGCGTCCTGGCCAGGATTTCTATATTGCTTTGTACCACAAGAGCATTTCGAAAACATAAAGAACTGATGTCATACCGATTGGTCTGCATACGCAAAGCAAGCCAAAACCTATATCCTTATAGAAATCCTGGCCAGGACATGACATGAAAAATGGCACGTATAGTATGATCACCCTATTCAAAATATATTCAGAAGTACTTGAGCAAATGTAACTACTTTTCAGATACTTAGACATTAGCTACATTTACTCTTTACTTCACTACATATCTGAATCTGTACTCTTTACTCTACTGCATTTGAAATGAGAGTTGGAGTTTCACATTAAATTCTGTGCAGCACCTTCTGTAGTTTATTTATGCTACAAAAGATGCGATATCGCCAACTACAGGGCACTGAAAGCATCATATCTTGTGCATTTGCCCTCACCCAAACTTTTGGGTTACTTGAATGTAGGGCTGACACTAACAATAATTTTGATAATTGATTAGTTGGGCGATTATTATGCTTTTGATTAATCGCTTAATCGGATAAAAGAAAAGAAACGCTTCTTTAATTTGATGTTTTGCTTATAACTACTGTGACGGCCGCCGATCAGCGCCGCCCTGGCAATCATCATTCCACACCTGGAACTCATCTGCCCGGGCCAATCGATC
>JAUMHI010000252.1:3678480-3694574 GCA_032359435.1 Enteromius unitaeniatus | reverse complement strand
CAGGAAATGGTATATTATTTTTCATTATATATTATTCTTTGAATTGATGTATTTTTAAGTATTATGCATTTCTTATTTCACTGACCAATATTCTTTGTTTTTCACGTTTAAACAAAAAAGAAAAACAGAGGTCAAACTCAAATATCCCAAATTGAGATTAAAAAGTTCATAAAATAAAATAAAAAAGAATTATAAAGATTTAGTTTTGAAACTTTACATTTTGGATGGTGAGATATATATATATATATATATATCGATTTTTTTTTAACTCAAAAGGACACTCAAATTTTATTAGTAGAGAAATCCTTTATCGCATGTTGCTTTATTCATTCTGAACATGGTGTAAAAACAAATCGGCAGAGATTGGTCAACTCCCACCAAGAACAAAGTGAAAATTCATTAGACAATTTGTATGTATTTTGAGCCCGATTTCAAGGCAAATCATACATATTTTACATTTGTATTCATACAAATTTGCAAAATAAAAAAAAAGATTATGTAATGTGTTCCTGTGGCTGCCTTTGTTTGTGTGCACTATTGTTTGTTTTTTTATACTGTAGGTTTTATATTTGTGTTTTGTTTGATCGTGTATAGTGTCACCTATAAATTAATATAATTAAAATTTAAAAAATCATAAGAAAACAGGACAACATGTAAAAAAAAATCAGTCAGAATTTAAAAGGAATAGTTCACCATGAAAAGTTTATTGATTAATGTGTTTCTTTAGCGGAACAGATTTGGAGAAATGTAGTATTGCATCATTTGCTTACCAATGGATCTTCTGCAGTGAATGGGTGCCATCACAATGTGAGTCCAAACCACTGATGAATCATCACAGTGTTGTACAATTGATCAGTTATGACATTTGTACCTTCTAACTAAATCGTCTATCCATAATATTGTTTTCTCTAGTGAAAAAGTAATCTTCTAAACAAATACATCAGTGAATAAATATGTCAAATATGTCATCTCACTGTTGTTGGGAGGACAACAGTGAGAATGCATTATGGATATTATTTGTTTAACAAAGCTTTTAAATCTGCAGCATCCTAACCAATGGACTGGAGTTATGTGGATTACATAAATTTTTTTAGGTTCCATTTGGACTCTCATTCTGACGGCACCCATTCCCTGCAGAAGATCCATCAGTGAGCACAGGATTGGCTGAATTTGTTCTGATGAAGAAAAAACTCATCTACATTGGACAGCCTTAGTATATGTGTATATATAAAAGTGTAAAAGTGTATATTTTTATAAAATTTTCATATTTGGGCAAACTATTTCATTATTTTTTAGGAAATAAAAGGTGCTGATATATCTATAACATGTAGCAATGCACATATTTTGTGTAAATAAAATGTGTCCCTCGCAGGCTTGATGCAATAAAATAGTTTCATCTATTCAGGGTACTTCTTTTTAAAAGTAAATTCTGAGCCATCGTTTAAAAATTGTTCTGAATAAACAAGGACACAAAGTTACAACAAGGACACAATGGCACGGGAAAGATGCCAAAGAAGATAAATTAAACAGAAATACACATTATTATGTGACTGTCAGCAAAATAAAACAATATAAGGGTTTCTATCAACACCATTATTTTTAAAATCCGGGCTTACTAAAAATGTTCAATTAAGTCAGGCTTAATGCATTACTTCTTTTAAGCCAATTAAACATAATAAAATGTACATCATAAAGATGTTTTAATGATGAAGAAGCAGGGTTATTAAAACCATTAAAAACACTTGAAATAAAATGACTATTAACTGAAATAAAAGAACAATTATTTTATTGCAACTAGTTGCCAAGGCAACTCATGTTTATTTAATTTGTTGAAGTACAAACACACAAGTGAACATATATAAAGAGAGGGAGAGATTTGAATTGAAAAAAATCTGAATTATGAAAATAAAAGTATTAAAAGAACACTAAGCAGAAAACCAATCTTTTTTCCATTAATATTAAAGTGGCATTGATCATGTTTTTATTAATCTCTTAAGCTAACTTTGACTACAAACATTAAATACAACATTAACATAATCATCACCAATATTAAATTACAATAATATTCAAATGGTCTGTTTATTTACTAAATTACTAGACTACAGGGCATTTTCTAAATGTAATTAATGTGTAAACAAGAAAAAAAAAATGCTGTATTTTGTTGTATAAACAAAAAGTAGGCTATCTTTCTTATTAATGCGCATGTATATGCATCATGATGGCTAAATAATGAACTACGTGTTTATGAGTGGAAATGAGTAATCAGAATAATCCTAGAGAAAAGAACACAAAGGGAGAGAGAGAAGAAATCTGACTGCAGGGTACGGAGATGTTCCAGCACTGCCACCAGGCTTGGCTCTCTATGAAAAGCAATTTTGCAGCAGATGATTCAGTCTCAGATAGCTGTTTACTATCTGGGCAGCGGCAAAAATCTAGAAGATAGGGAAAACAGAAAGGTGGAGGGGGTCCTGCTGACTGGAGGGGCAATACGAGAGAGGTTCCACAAAGACCCATTTGCTTATATGTGGAGCAACCGGTACAGACTACCGAGACTGTAATTGTGCTTTATCACTGTTATGCCCAGGAGTAAGCCACTTAACCTGAGGTTACTGCATTATGACTCTGCAAGTCGTTTACTGTAATGGTCTTTCACACTTAAAATATTGTTAACCCAGTGCCATTCTAAACCCTGGGTAGAGTTAAAGGTGACCTTAACCTTGGCCTAGGTTTAAAAAGGCGTTAGCCCAAGGTTAAGTGCAGTGTGAAAAGCCTTGAAGCCACTCTGAATGAAAAGCATTTGCTAAATGCTGGTAAATCATTTAATCAACAAGGCTGATGCACCTGAATAATGTTTTTTTTCTTAAATGAATGAAATAGACAATTCTTATGCCATCAACATCAAAACACTGTGCTTGTTGTCCTGGCTTTTACTGTCCAACGCTGATGCTTTTATTGTCTGCGTTAATCATTTCCACCTTTTTGTTATTTTTATAGCTCGTCTATAACACTTAAAATTCAGGGTCAGCCTAAAAGGAGACTATTAAAAGTCTATTAATGCTATTTACTGTTTCTCCAAACGCAGCTTAGCACTTGCCCGTGTGGAAATCTTAAAATTTTATGACTCCGACCTTGTAAAAGATAATGAAAACAGATTTGTTCAGAAGTTGACCATGTCGTAAAATTCTTTTGGAGTTGGATATCACATGTTTATAAATCCAAATTAATCTTTAAGGCGTTTAGCACCCAGTTTTAAACAGAAAGCAAATCTAGTCTCAGGATAGTGAGTAGACCAGATCCCCCCACCCACAATCCCTGCCGGACCTGAGACTCGAACCCGAGACCTTTGGGTTACAAGTCCAGCTCCATATCCACGATTGCTGGTTGATGTGGATGCAAATAGGCCATTGTTAAAGTTATCTTCTTGGTTGTGGTAATGTTCTTGGTGTGAATGGACCGTTAGAATAATTATAATTAATTATCATTATAGTTGTCGACCTTAGTGTTAATGACCCTTTACTGTTTTTATGTGGATATTGTCAATGTGAGGAGTCAAATCTGCTGAACACACAATTTACAAGGCAGGCACAATCTTTATGGAAATTTCATATATTTTATTATTTCCCATGTCTCAACAGCATACAGGAGAAATAGACTCATTATATTTAATACAACCACTGACTCCTACACCCTTAGATTCTCACTTGCCCTGGTCACAACTTCATAATGGCTCTTTTTTTGCATTTTTATCTTTCTACATGAATTCTTTATGAATTTTCTGCACTGGAAGGAAATCTTTGAAAAGAATGTGTGCCAGCAGAGACCGGTTTTGGATGCAGCTGGTTCAAACTACCAAGGATGCAAAGACGCCAGAAAACTCCTGATATTAATTCCCATAGCTAGTTCTGTGCGTTTGTATTCTGCACAAACTGCAGTCAAACAAATGCATGCCAGCTTGGTACATATGTTAGTCTGGGACCCATGATGCAAATATACATGAACAAAAGCACAGTAATTTAAAAGCACTGCTCTGCAAATGCATTACAGCCACCGAAGCGGCTAACAACGTTAGCTACATTACACAAATAGCTTAATAGGTAAACAGGTATGGGCAGCGCCATTTAGCATAAACGACAGGTCTAGCGTTCCTCTACTGCATGCACATATCCCAGCCTCAATGATTGACAATAGGCAAGAGAGTAAATCAATACAACCTCCCTCATGTCCTCATTACAGCACTGCTCTGTGTTACTCAAGGCGACAGGCTACTGAAATTTTAAATAGCCATGAACAAGGAGCAATGCAGGAGCGCTGCCAGATGGAGAGGATGTGTCGATGGTAAAGCCACCTACCCGAACACACACTTTCTCACGCTCTGTTCCATGAAAAGTGTGTGTGTGATGCTACTAGAGGGGAGCAGAAGGAGCTTTCATGTTAACAGTCAGGGAAGCAGTTGGAGTGGTTTTCTGAAGTGTGGAGTGAAATGAGGATTTAATGGGACTAATATTCATTATTAATAGGGGAGACGTATGTAAATGTAGATTGCGGATGGAAATCAGCAACTTTTTTTACGAGAACTGGGCACAGGCTAGTCAGGCCAAGACCCTGGAGTACACTCGTTCTCCACTCCGACTCTTTCTCTCTCGCAAATGAACTCTTTCCTTTCGTGTGACTGCATCTCCATTTGGTAGCTTAAAGTCACATTTACAAATCTCCCACACACTTTTTTTTTCATTTTCTCTCATTGCTTGATCACGTTTGCTACCCACCCCATTGGAAAACTGCATTTTGTCTTTATATTGCTTAGAACACTTTTACATTTTCATTTTTTTTCATTTAAATGGATACACAAATATAAAAATATACAGTCTTATCAGTAAAATTACTTTACACCAACATTATCCAAGACATTAGCCTACATAAAAACTGCAAGACAGAACAATGTTAAGTATGTAAATAAACCAAGGAGCTTTCCAAGCACATTCTTGTGCGTGGAACTAAGTCATGGATTCATGATCAACCATTCAAAGGATTTGCCCAGTAAGGACAGCACGATACCGGAAGCATCCAAGGCAGCCAGTCAGTTCAAAACTGTGAATAAAGTGGAGGTGGGTTTTACGTTTGGTTTACTTACTCAACTTATCCAAGCGGCCAAAACACAAGAATACTAAATTGTGAATGAAAAAAGACAGTTTACAATACAAAATATTCTGATAAAATATAGGCTATAAGAATTTTGTGTTGAGTCATTGACATCTATATGCAACACCATTGATAGTGTTTATATAAAATATTGAGTTACTTACATTGTAGACACAGTAGTTTTTTTCAGCCATTTTTTGCTCCACACACATGAAAACGTTTTGTCCTGAATGGTTGAATTAACGACCTGTCACTTGTCGCCACCTATTGGTCGAACTAAACTCCCCTCCACCATACACCTGTAAAAGATATTTTAAAAAGTCCTAGGTATATTGGACATTCATAAAAGTATATCAAATTCATATAATGTTAATGGAATGTTTTTTTTATAATATTATACTCTTATCTTAATTTGTTTCAGTGGCACGTTTTTTTTTTTTTTTTTTTGTGAGATCAAGTAGAAAACACTGAGGAGACCCAAGTGAGATGTATATTTTTTCTCAAAAAGAAAAATCTGAGAAGGAGAAGATTTAAGCAAAATTCTTAATTTGTGCTCCATTTAATCTCATAGCAGTTCGAGACAAGCAATTGAGATATTAAAAAGATCTCATTTGCGATTTTTATTTTCTATGCTGCTCTTTTTCACTCTCTCCTTTTGTACTATCCTCTTTCCGAACCTCCTAGCTCCTCTCTTCGTCAGGTGCGGATGGATGTTATCATTTCATTTCCTGCCTGCTTTCCCTTGGGGGCAGCTCAGGGAAAATCTGCTGGAAAAGACCAAGAAAGAGGCAGTGCTCAATTATTCTCAGTAAACAGGGATGAGGAGGCTTGGTCCTCGTTCCCTCTGTCATTTGTTGGAGAAGGATAACAAGTCAATGATAAAGATCAGGCCCAGTCCAACAAATAAGGCTGGGACTGAGCTCTGTGCTTAAGAGTCTCGCCAAAGGCCATGAGAGAAACGGACCAAAGTTATCAGTTCGCTGTTAGGTATCTGTCTCTGACTAGTGAGTTTGAGGTCTGGCTTTACTGTAGGCAAGATGAGGTCTGGCTGCATATGAAGAGCAAAAGCCTGAGGATGATCTTAAACAGATGCTACAGAATGTAGACTGGCAGCATGGGATGAATTGTCTTGAATTTCAAATGGACATAGCCATTGGTTAGACTCTTCTTTTGTGTATTTTGGACTAATATTCTCTCTTTCTGCCCTCTGTTAGTTCTTTCTTGACTAATACGGTGTAAGATAATATAAATAAATAAACTGAACACAAATAAATAAACAAATAAAGCACAGTATAGGTGATGTGTATATTTTTGTCGACTGTATTACTTCTTCAATGTCAGCTTAATATGAAGTGACAACAACAAGTAAACCATCTGTCGGCTGATTTCCCTGGAAAGGGTAAACACTGTAACCTTTGACCTTTAATGTCAATGTGAATCATTGCAACAATCAACATTTCAGGCCTGGAATTCTGACTTGGATTTATTTCTTATTTTTTACAATTACAACTTCTAACTACACATATTGCTGACTTTGTACACAGATGTCTTCTTTTCCATGCTTCGCACAAACGTCTGTCTATGTAAGTTTGGTAAGCAGGGACAAATCTCCTCAACAAGGGTGGATTGCTTAACAGCAGCAATAAATGCAAGTGTACAGCAAGAGATGGAGTTAAAGAGTTAGTTCACCCAAAAAAAATTTATTCTATCCTTAATTATTCACCCTTATGTTGGTTCAGACCTGTCAGACCTTCATTCATCTCCAGAACACAAATTAAGATATTACTGATGAAAATCTGAGAGCTTTCTGACCGTACACACACAGCAACACAACTGACACGTTGCCTGGACCCAAAAGTTAGTAGGGATATCAGTGGTGTACAGCTAGCCACTGCAATTCAACTATCTCAATTAACTCAATTACCTGTAGGGGGCTCTAAAGTCCCAAAAACACACAAAACTACATTGTTTTAAAGTAATAGTTCAATCAAAAAAAAGATTATTTCATAATTTACTCAAGTTGTTCCAAACCTGTATGAGTTTCTTTCTTCGGTTGAGCACATTCTGAAGAATGCTGATAACCATAAAGTTAGCGGAAGCCATTGACTTCTATAGTGTGGAAAAAAATACTATGGTCAGTGGTTTCCATCAGCTGTTTGGTTATGACAGAATTTTCATTCTTGGCTAAATTTTCCCTTTTAACTGTATGATGCTACTTCCTCGTTCCAAAAACTTAATGCCATATGGCATGGAAGCAGCACTTAGGAGAAACCCAGAAAAGCTCTACTCTAGTAAGTAGTGCTATTTGTGTGACGCATTGATTTTGCACTACAAATCAATCCTCTATGACATATAGGCACTGGTGAGGCAGCGCAGGTTGCAGAACGGAGCTCATGTCTTTGCAGATGCACTGAAAGTTATTCACATACTCCCTACACGGTAACCATCACTGCGTGCTGCCCACAGGGCATCACCGGGGCACTGTGCAGAATACAGAAAGTGCCGTGGTCGGTCACCGAGCATGAAATACTAATCAATTTGGCATTCTGGTAGGGCTGGTAGAGTTTGGCTGTGGGAGCAGACTGCACACAGGCAACAGGTGCGAACTGACACCTGTTCTGTGTTTATGATGACAAGCCTCGGCAGGAGGGAGGGGTGAAATACCTGAATTTTCCCCTCAGCCTTCCGTTCCCTCGCTTTTATCATTTCCCAGAAGGTGTGCGGATGAAAGGGAAGGAGACATGCCATGTGGCCAGTGCAGCCAAATCCGTCCTGTTCTCATCTTTCAGTCACGTGCCCGTCTTGAGTGTGCTAGATTTGAGCACTTTTAGTCATTTCTAACCAAGCGGTTGGCAAAAACGGCTTGATAGCATTACACACAAGGGGGTTTATGCAAACCGCTGCGCTGCAGCTCCAGTCGTGTGGTTGTGAGCGCGGTACTAGTGGTCTCACCGAGCAGAACTGCAGTAGGGTAATAGATGCAGGTGTCACGCAGACCGTTCTGGCGCTTTCCTCCTGTGCTCGTTCTAGCTGGAGGAGAGTTAGCAGAGGGAGGAGGGGGTGGACTGAAAAATGGGGATAATTGTCCTCATGCTGCGTGGGTTCTGAATTGCGGCCATTGCTCTCCGCACAATGCCTTTCTTCTTTTTTTCTCCTCTTGCTTTTTTCCCTTTCTTTCTGTCACGCAGCCAGTGGCACTCAACGTTGACCTGTCGGTCTGCAGAACTCTCACAATGCCGTTGGCCACAGAAGTTAATGCTAGAGCATGTGTGTGTTCATATGTGAGCGAGCAGTAATGTGCTTTGAGTCGTGCTGGTGTGTTGTGTAAGAAAACACGCTTTGAGCTGTGTCCCTCTTATGGTCAATATTCGCATAGGGTCAAGGTTCGATAGCCTTATTGCCCTCCATCTGAAAGCCTGGATCTTAAAACTACACAGTTGAAATTATATTAAAGTACTTGTAGGCAATTATTAATGCAGTAGATGATACAGGCTATACATGTCATTCAATAACCAATCTAAAAATAAAAAAAGAAAACACTCAAATGTGACTTTGTATCTATTTTTACACGAGACAACCAATTTGTGGTTATTAAAACAGCGCATCTACTGCCATTCTCTTATTTTTATAGATTATGTTGTAATGCATTAGTTATATAAGGAATGACGCACAGCTAGTTAAAATAAACCAGGAAAGAAGTCGTCATTGTGAAGCAGGTCTTGGTTTATTTTGTGATAATAACTGACTGTCTGACTGAAAAGTAGCCTGACTATTAGATAGAGACTTATCAAATAAATAAATATAAGGACTTGCTTGTTAATTGCCTTAATGTTTCAAAAAACAAACCATGCTGCATTTAAAACTATGAGCCCAGCAAGCAACAAGACAAATGGAACAATATTAATTTATAAAATGCTGTTAGCTCATCGGCATTCCAAGTTCTTACTCTCTGAAGAAAAAATAAATCAAAAATTTAAATCAAGTCAATTTGTTAGTTAGCATTTAGCAATGCTTGTGGAAGAGCAGTTGTACCAACTTTTTGGTTCACAAGATGGCACTAATCAGCTATAACAACTTAAACTGATACGAATAGACTGCCCAACAGTTACTAAAAACATTTGACTGCTCAATGATTGAAATTTGAGTGGCAATTTTGCCGTTTTCTGTTCAATGTAATACAAAAATGTTACCACTTTTAATAAATACTAATGTGTTCATAAGCTTTGTCGGTAGACCTACACACACACGCACTAGGTCTGCACACTTTGTTCATTTGCTGCTATTCACCTCTGCGCAGCAGTTAATCATATGGGCAGGTCTAGCAAGTGTAGTCCTGTTCAAAATGTTTATTTGGCCTTAGATGTAATTTAAATAAAGTTGATTGGGTTGGCAGCACCAATTCCGTAAGGACAGAGCGCTCCATTTCCACGACCTCACCATTAAACTCTATAAACATACACGAACATGTGATTTTTTTCTTAACAGTATGACACCATTCCAGCAGAGCTAATCAAGAGGTGAAAAGTTACCTCAAATGCAGGCTGTTATAACTCTAATCATCATATATAACCTCATAGATTGCACAGAGCAAAATAATATACCATTGGCCGGCGTCCACTTTCGATGTTATTCAAGTATTCACTGCGAGTCAAGTACTGCAAGAACTAGATCATGTTCATTTGAAGAGATTAAAAGATATATTCAATCCCAGCATCATATCATAAGTACACTCAGCGTACTTTATTTTAAAAATATATATAAATGCAAATGCGGCCCGATACATCTTTAAAGTGACAGTGACCCCTACTTTGCTGTCATTCTGCATGACACACAGTGCGGAGAGCAGAAGTGATTTGGTGAAATGCCTTTAAATGCCATACATTAAGCTGTCAGAACAGCATTGCTCCATTCCAGGGTGTTGGAAAAGAAATTCTTTCCATTTTCCGATGTCACTGCACCAGCCGATGCGAGAGTCAGATTGAAATAGACCAACGGACACGTTATGAACGTGCAGTGGAGTCAAAAACAATGAATTTTTCAGTCATCCCACTCATGAAAAGAAAAAAAAACACTCAAAAAACACACAGGGTCATGACAACTCCACTGTGTGCATAGAAATCTTTATACTGTCATTAGTGTAATCAATGGTGATGAATTGGAATTTAAAAGGCGTCGCTCCTGGATATGAAATGACTGTTGAGTTCGGCCCGTTCTATTAGGTAGTTGCTTATCATTAGAAAGTGCCACTGGTAAATTGGATCCACTGGAGCCAATTAACCACTCGAAGACACTGAACGCTGCGCATCCTCATGTATTTATTGATCAGACACAATTGCTTTAAAGTGGAGTTATCAGCATGCCTGTAAGGCACGCTTCTCGCTTTACACCAACACATGTGCTAAACATGTGCTTTTATTGGAAAAGAAAGATCTTATTTGCATCTAGGAAGCAGTTTATTATTCCAGATAAATATTTGCCATTTTAGCAGATGCTTTCATGTAGAGTGGCTTACAGTGCAGTAATTGAGCACGATGGCTGTGGATAACCTGGGGTGAAGTGTTTTGGTCAAAGGCACAAAATTAATTGAGCAGGACAGTAAACTCATTACTTCGACACTTCACTATCTAAGACTGAACATGCAAACTTTCTTCTAGCTTCAAATGTTGCCTTCACTACTAGCATGATTGAGCACATTGTTTTCATATATATATATATATATATATATATATATATAAAGACACATGATCTTCATAACTTGATAACATGTTTTATTTTTATTATTGTTATTTGCTATATATGTGTGTGTGTGTGTGTGTGTGTGTGTATATATATATATATATATATATATACTCTTTATATGCTGTAAAAACAGATTTCAGCTTTTTAATAGGTTGGCATATTAACATTATATTAGTTAATGAAATTACGGTATTTAACTGTAAATTTAACTTAAAACCGTAAAACCTAAAATATTGTAACTGTATCCTTTACGGTCAAATTTTTTTACTATAAATAATAAGGGGTTTTTTTTACCTTATAGTAAGGTAATACTAAGCACAGTTCAGTTACATTTTTACAGTTTTTACCAATAATATCCAGGTATTATAGATCTTATTTTAGACAGTGCCATATGGTGCCAGTGTTGCATCACTTTACATCTTTACATCTGAACTAAATCAGTGGTGTCTATTTTCAGAGTTTGCACATTAGACTCGCGTTGCCTTAGTGTCAAGTCTGGTTCAAAGAAATCGTGGGCATGAAACAAAACTTGGCATGAGGCTCATGATCTCCACCTAAAATAAGCTTGCAGCACTCTTATTTATTCAGTAAAGGAACACTAAACACATTTCAGTTACATTTCAGTTGATTTTTTTCCATTAATAATTTCAAGCATACCACTGAATACTGAGTCGATTTCTGTGCAACAATAAGAGAAAATATTTTTTTATTAACAAAAAAATCAACACTCCTGAAGATTTCCACTCTCTCACAACAAGGCACACCATGACTCCATCCACGCAGCGTTTTAGCTCCCCACTGAGGAGAAACAGTGCCCCCTGCTGCTCAACAACCTATTTTACACAACAAGGAACTAGGCCACAGAGTCGAAGCTTTCATCTTTTTCAGCATTTATGCAGAGTTTATCTCACACCAGACTCCCAAAGCTGGAAATAAGTGCATCGGGGTGTACTGTAATGACGTCTAAAGTCTGTACCAGTTTACTCAACTTAATGAGTTGCAAAACTATGCTAAAATGTTCCAGCAGCAGATTGCCACCACATCTCACACAGTCTGATGGCTGTGATAGTTTTAAATTGCCCTCACGTTTGCTTGGAACTATATCCAGTTCTAATTGCAAAGATAATATGCTGTGTGCATTTAAAACATGGTCACAGTCAAATACACAAAAAGCTATTCACATCCTGTGCGATGCAGTTCATATTTCTGGAATGCTCTGAAAGAGGGGAGACTCTGAATTGTTAAGAGCTGTAAAGTGTTTTCAGACTTTAAGACTGTGTGGGACTCATGAACCGTGGCAGGCAGGGAGCCCGGCAGCATCCTAACAGTGCCCCAGTTTCCCTCTGCAAGTCAAGTTATTATTATTCATGTGTTCCTCAAAATAGGAAGCCTGTGAGACGGAAAGTCAGAGTCTGGCCTGAATAGTAGTACAATGATGCCCGACGGCACTCCCTTGTCCATCATTAGCGAGCAGAGGATTAGGTGACGGGCGCCGTCCATTTTGGGAGAGATCTGCAGGACTTTAATTACCTGTGTAAGCTCTCATCATGCAAAAAAGACAGAAAAAGGGCTATTGGAGCCCAGCATTCAACTGAAGCTAAATTACTCTTTGATTTACAACCAGATAAAATCAACTTCGCCTTTATAGATAGTGAAGGTCATAGTAGATACGCTCGTGCACGATTAGGGCACTTAATGGGGGAATTCAGTAAGAATGCGCTGTGCCTGCTGATAGCGCAGTTTTAGCAGTTGTGGTTATGCAAATAAGTTAACAGTGCAAACACATGCACAGAATTTGTGCTGAATGCAAGTGCATGTCTTAAGGGTTAGTTTTTAAGCAATGCTGTGGTGAATATAGCAGACTCAATTGTTTCTATAAAATGCTAAGTTTTGTGAATAAAACGTTATCTATATTGAACCTAATTTGCATGGCATGGGGACATGTGTTTATTTATAAAAGAATATTCACTACACATAGCTATTTTAGTGCAATTAGATGCTGGTTAAACTAACAGCTAATTTTAACAGCACTCTTGTTTAAAGTAGCTGGTTTTAGCTGGTCTCCCAGCCTGACCAGCTAAGACCATCTAAAACCTGCTTAAACCAGATAAACCAGGCTAGTCTTCCAGCTAAAACCAGCCAACCAGCCTAGGGTGGTTTCACTGGTTTGTGGGTGGTTGTGTTTTTAGCATCACAACATTACTTTAGCACAGTTAACTAGAGGTTTGCCAAGAGTTCATTTAAATAAATAAAACTGGTAACACTTTATTTTAGGGTCTCCTAACTAGTTGCTTAATAGCATGCATATTACGAGAATATTAGCATTTTATTAGAAGTAATTAAGCACAATTTCTACATGACCTTATTCTATATCCCTAATCCCACCCAATACCTAAACTTAACAACTACCTTAAGAAACATTAATAAGCAGCAAATTAGGAATTTATTCAGGAAAAAGTTGTAGTTAATAGTGAATAAGTATGCCATATTCTGAAGTGTTACCACTTTAAGCGCTACGAATAAAATATTCAAAATAAATATAAAGCAATGATAATTGCAATGGCAAATAGAGATGCAATTTTGTGAAGAAGCTGCATTCAATAATAAGCTTACTTAAGAATAAAATGTGGAAAACCATCATATTCACTGTGCATCTGTACTACTTTTATATATTTGACAATTGGTTTAGTTTAGTTTAGTTTTTACAGGTTAAACTGCATTGCAGGCATTCTTTAAAAATCCAAGTGTGTTCTTCTGAATAAATAAAGTTTCAGCTGATCAACATGATGTAATGTTAATAGCGCTGGAGAATAGAAATGCATGTTGTGAATAAGGTGTCATCTATAATGTATATTCACTGCACTGTATTTCCCTCAATATGGATAAGTGCTCTAAAAAGCCAAAATTGAGCTTGTTTGAATAAACAGTGATTATTCACAATTTACCATCATTTGCAGAACAAACGTTCATATGATCAATATAGCGCAATATTAACCACACTACAAAAAACATGCACCTTCTGAAACAAGTCTAATTTACATAAAGGTCTGTGATTCAAATAACGGCAATTTCACACATACCATTATAGTGAAATATTAGCGCATTTGGTTAAAGTTCCCCTTTTTGAACTTTTGTTGAATCATTTCGACCCACATGATAATACATGTTGCATATCACAGCTTTTTTAAAAACAGTACAGCACTCTGATGACTGTTATCCATATCATGTATATTCATTGATTAAATACTTCATTCATTCATTCATTTGCACACTCACATATATTTAATTGTATTGTCCTCTTTAGATTCTGAAGCAGTTCTTAGTTATTCTTTTGCACTCCTTTCACCATAATGTTGTCATACGGTGAATTGTCATCTTCATCACTGTCCTTCTGCTTTGAAAGCAAGGCCCTCCTGGGAGGTTTAGGAACCGCATAGTCGTCAGCAGAAGCGTTGTATGGGTACTCGTGGCCACTCGGATCCATCACTGTGCCCAACATCTTCCAAGCATGACCTTTGACCTCCTCCGGTTCATCATAGAGCGACGGAGGCCCACTCGGGGCAATACCACAACCCTCTGGTTCATCATAAATGTGCTCCACTCTTTTGTATGACTGTGTTTTTCTGAAACGGGATCTGATTGCAGTTTCGTCTATAATGTCATAAAGTGGTTCTGTGTTTTCTAAATTGCCTTTTTTGGCATTTTCACAACTGGGTTCTACAAACATTGTTGGGGGGTTTGAAGCCGACAAAATGTCTCCCATAATGTTCTTGGCAATGGTGTCAAAGGGCAGGGAGTAATCAGAGTCCTCAGGGTTGGAGCATGTAGAGCGTCTGTCTTTTATTTCCCTCCTTTCCCCAGGACTTCCCCGATCTGGTTCAGGGGCCATGGCCCGGGAATACATCTCATCCTCACTGTTGACCAAAGGACAGCTGCGGAAGTTCTTGACCTGGCTCTTTCGCGGTGGAGGCCTGGTGTCCAGGGTCAGGCTCTTGACCCCGGTCAGAAGTTTCTCTGCAGGGGCTTCAAGTCTGGTTTGCTGAGGGTTCTGAGGTTGTTTGGATCCATCTCTGATTGCTCCTTCAGTCACCATGCTGTACATACCTGCATCCTCTGCCACAGATCTCAGTCGAGGTGAAGGAGGCATAGTATCTCGCTCCCCACTTGATATCTGCTTCTGAGGTAAGTTGACTCTGTGTAGATTGATGGCAGCCTCTACAGATTGGAAGATGCCGTTTCCTTGCTTTGTGTCGAACTCAAAGTTGCCTTCCCCTGAGTCGCACCTACGCCCAGCCTCAAAAGAGAATGTTGCCTGTTTGTTGTAAAATGAAACATTTAATTAGTAGCAAGTAGTAAAAGATGCTAAATTAATCTTCAAAAAGAATGCATGTAAAACACCATCCAAAAGTTTGGGGTCAGTACAAGGTACTGTACTAGGTTAACAATATCATCACCAGCTGCTCAAACAACTTACTTAAAACACATCATTTGCAAAAGCAAAAAATGTGGATACTATTAATAATAGTAATAATGAGAAATAGTATTATATTAAAAAACGAAATTAATAAATTACTTATTTCTACATAATACATTTCCAATTGTAATTTGTGACCTTGGATCACAAAACCAGTCATAAGGTTCAATTTTATGAAATTGAAAATAAGCTTTGAACAAATAAGCTTTGGATTGTTCGGATAGAACAATATTTAGCCATGATAGAACTATTTGAAAATATGGAATATGAGGGTGCAAAAACATCAAAATATACAAGTGCGACTTATGACAGTTTTTGTGGTCCAGTATCACATTTATCACATTGATGACACAGCTGCATTACTCCAGTTTTAAATGTCAAATGATATAATTAAAGTTGAAAACAGGTGTATTATTTAACATTTATGTGAAAAATGTGATTTTTTCAGGATTCTGAAAGGAACAGCATTTATTTACTGTAAGACACAAATTAACCACAATAAAAGTGCCTGCCAGGACAAAACCAGGCAAACTAGTTTAGGCTGCTTTAATTTTCCTCCACATTACTGAGTCAAAGGTTTTCATAATACAGATCCTTTTAAAAAAATGAGCATATTGTGATAAAGTTCATTATTTTCTGCAATGTACTGATAAACATTAGACTTACATATATTTTAGATTCATTACACACAACTGAAGTAGTTTCAAGCCTTTTATTGTTTTAATATTGATGATTTTGGCAT
>JAUMHI010000252.1:3659118-3670759 GCA_032359435.1 Enteromius unitaeniatus | reverse complement strand
TGGTTATTCACTAACCCCACCCACAATCCCTGCCGGACCTGGGACTCGAACCCACAACCTTTGGGTTACAAGCCCAAATCCCTATCCATTAGGCCACAACTGCCCCACATTCATTCATTATACAAAAAAAGAAACTTTAAAATAAAACTAAATAAAAATTAAGAGTTAAATGTGATATGGACATGTTTTTGGGAGATTCGCCCAAAATTCTCCTTCCTCCTTTAATTCCCTTCAAGAACTTACCGGCATTAATTCTGTTTGTCCATCTTCATTCTCGAATACATACTCCTGTAAAGTGGAAGGGAACAGGGTTTCAAATCTACACAACATGACATTACTTCCTACTGAAAAGAACATATTAGAATGCATTTGTACCATGTTGTATGCATCCTCTCTGGTATAGGTGAACAGATCCTCCTCATCTTCTAGGATCATTTGCTCTGTTTTCTCTACCTTTAGTTTCTGTTGCTGTTGCTGTTCCCAGCCTTTTTTAGCAGCTTCTATGCGCTCCTGCAATTCAAACAAACACTGACAATTAAACATTCTGTAATTTTTACATAGCAGTCATTACATTTACTGTAATATGTAAAAATGTTTAATACCTTAATAGCCTGTTCATCTTCACTGATGTGCAAGTACTCCAGATAGTGAAGTGCATATCTCTCAATAGGAGTCAGCTAAACAAAACACAACAAATTATTGTCAGAATCCCTTTTTTCAAAAATAAATGTTTTTTGGAGCAAGGAGAAATCTTCATGTTTTAAGTCATTAAAGACATTTATAATGTTACAAACTGTTTTTTTCATATAATTTCTGTTTTTTTTTTTTTTAGAAGTTTCTAATAATCAAATAATACAAATACTGAACTATCATCGCTTCCACAAAAATATTACGCAGCAAAAATGTTTTCAACACGATGATAAATGGTTTATGAGCTGTAAATTCCAATATCCTCACCTGCTCCATGACAGCCGCCAACTCCTCTAACTGTGACGCCTCTTCTTTCACCCCTTCCTCCACATCCATCTGTTCTTGTCCCACCACTTTCTCACTTTTCTTATCTACCTCCGTCTCCTTGACCTCATCTTCATACTGGATTTCCTTTCGGATGGTGTTTAGGGCCTGGATGTAGGGTCTGGCCACATGAGCGGGGATAGATTCGGACGGGGATGGCTCCTGGTGGAGAACCACAAACTCCTCCACCTTCTCTCCAGAACCAGCTTCCACCTCAAACAGATCTTGAATAGTGCGCTGTGAATGTCGAGCACATATTCATCATGTTAGCTTCGGGCTCTGTTCCAAATTCCAGAGAAGTGCCTTGCTGTCTACTGAAATCTAAACTCAAAAGCTGGCAAGATTTTGAAACAGATCCCTCAATGACAAAAGTAACCGTGATCGCTTACCTGTGTTAAAAAGGCTAGAGTGTAGTCCATGCCCTGTGCAGCTACCTCTCGTATAAGGTCTTTAGTGCCATTCTTTAAAAGCTTCTCCTCAATTGAGTTCCCGCTCTCCAACCTGACAGAGCACAGCGTCAGTTAAAAAGCTGACAAATTTTAACCCTGACAATCAAAAATATCCTCAGTATTACCTGTAGATGTGGATGTCTTTGGAGCGACCAATCTTGTCACACCACTCTTGTGTGCGCAAGTCCATGCTGGGATTAAGGTCGGTGTCGTAAAACACAATGGTATCGGCGTCAAACACGTGGCCCATGGCTGAGCAGCAGCGATTAGTCAGGATGGTGCAGACGATCTGTCTGTTGCGGTTAAACCTCTTGACCTGCTCCTGAACGTGGTTGGGATATGAGGAAGAAGATGGTTTAAGTATTGCATTTTCAGTACAAGATGATCAAGATCAGACGTTTATGTATTTGTTTTGATATCCCCTCAAGCATCATTTAGGCCCTGTTTGAAGCCAACAGGGAAGAAAGAGCGCTCGCTCGTTTGCCCTTTTAATTACAGCCCAGAAACGCAAACAGCCGCAGTGTGACATGGACTTGACCAGGGCAACAGAAAATGTTACTTCAGGTGTTTTACCTGTCTCTCCTCCAGTGACAGACTCTCATCCAGTCGTATGTAGGTGAGGTGACGATGGTCTAAGAAGGCCTCCAGTATATCCAGCATGCTGGTCATCTGAGTGAAGATCAGCACACGCCTGTTCTCAGCACTCAGCTTCTGCAGCAGGATAGACAGCGCTTCCAGTTTCCCTGCGAACAGATACACCAACGTCAAAATTTACCATTATACTTTATATAGATTTTATTTAGCACTTTTGTTTTTACAGTTGGAGACGCTGATTGATATTATTATTAGGGGTGTCAAAATTAATCATCTCGAGTGAGAGTAATTAAAAATGCTCCAACTACTTCAAAAGCCGACATCTGGGCACATTTCAGCTCTTATGAACAGAGCTACTGTCTCAGGTTGTCGAGGAATGGCAGGTATCAGATAAAGATGTAGTGCTTGTGACAGATAATGCGTCGAAGATGATAGCTGCAGATCAATTCAGAACATTCCCTCGCGTTAATTGCTTTGCACATACAGTGAATCTTGCATCGCAGCGCGCGCTCAAAGTGGCCGCGCTTTCCCGTTTTTTGGCCAAAATCCGCCGAATATCAACATTCTTCCATCGCAGCACCACAGCGAGCCACTGTCTGAACGTCAAACAGCAGTGTCTTGGCTTGAGTCAGAAGAGAGCAATCCAACAGTGTCTCATTGCTCCTCTAAATGCTATTTTGGTTTATAAATTATAATTTCATATTTATACATTTGTTCAAGAAGTGTGTTTTCATTGAGAAGGTAAAATTAAAGTTTCAGTTCATATATCTGACTGTTTGTGTTTACTACAAAAAAATTATATACATGTGAATTACCGAGACCAGTGTAGGTTCACACTTCTAATTATTATTTTTTTCAACTAAATAAATAAAAATGTGTTTTTAAGAAAACAAATCATGACAGTTAATGTGACTTTTAATCAATTTTATGTCCTTGCTGATTAGAAATATAAAAAAATATAAAACTTAATTTTTTTTTTTTTAAATATTACATTAAAAATATTTCAAATGTATACAAACATCTTACCAACCCAATTTGTTTTTAACGGTACCGTAAAGCACAGGATGGTAGCTATATTATTAACAGAAGATACCATATTGGAAAACACACAATGACATGCTTAATTGAATATATAGTAATAATTGTGAAATTGAACTCTTAACGTAAGAGCTGAGGTGCTGTTGTGGCCTTCACCTGAATCCATCTCCAACATATGTGCATCAGGGAATCTGACGACAGAAGGAAAGGCCAAGTTACGGATCTCTGCATTGTGTGGAGCGGACACTTCCTGTAGCTGTCGCCTGAATGCTTTCTGTGCTAGGCTGTAAGATGGTGGAGGATTGGATGCATACAGCTGAGGGGGAGGAGCCACAGCAGCAGGAAGTATGCAGGAGAACCTTTAATATGACAGGAAGCAGCATTAGTTTACAAAAAGTCCACAAAACTGATTCATAGCAAAGAGTACTTTGTCAAATCTAGACCTTTTCAACAAGGTGCCTGCTGCTGCCTCCTGCTCAGTGTTTGAGATAATCGCTGAGCGGAGTGGGGCCACCGTAGATACACATGTCCGCTGAGCCCTGATACAGCTGTCTCTGCCGACCCAGGACCAGTGGGAGTGCTGGGGTGCGGGGAAGGCTGGCGGAGGGCGTCCCTCATAAACAGAGCAGGACTTGATCAGGTCCAAACCATACATCACAGAGCGTGAGGACCGCCGCTCATTGGCATTAAATAAACTAGCCAGACGCTCTTTCAGCTGCCTGTTTCTTTCCTCACTTGACTCCTAATTACACACAAAGACAAGGCTCAGATTTCACTATGATTTGATTGACTTCTTCAATTCCTTCAGCGTGTCTTTCAAAATCACCTACCTGCATCGTGGCATTTGTAGAGTGCTTAGCATTTGTTTCCATGTCTGTGGTAGCTTGAGTGACTGTAGCGCTTGCCATGGAGGATGCTTTAATGGAAACAGATAGAATCACAGAAACTAAGAATAAAAGACCACATCAGAACATCACATACTTAAGATGAATAATTCTCAGCCAGTAAGCTGGGAACCACTAGAGGGCCCTAGCAGAATTTTAAGTGGGCCCATGGTCTTGGAAGACTGGAATTTTGAATGTGTGATTTTTTTTTATACCTAAAAATAATTAGAAAAATCAAATCTTAAAAGTTATGACAATTTCTGTAATAAATATAAAATTTTGACTAGCTAAACCAAGCTAAAATAATGATTTATGTAGAATTTTTTTGAAAGATTTGTGTGAACTATCCCTTTAAAGTTGAGAAACATGATATTTAATGGTTGTTCACTAATGAAAATAACAATCAGCTTCGGGACAGAGCTGTGCTTTACCTTGCGGGGGTGTGGAGGTGGCAGGGGGTGGCGTGCCTGAGGAGTTCTGTACAGGCACGGCCTGGGGTACGGTAGGTATCACCATGGGCGGACCCTGTGGCCTCAGAAGAGGCTGTCCCGGGGCAGACACAATCTGTAAGATGTTGCCTAAAGCAGACACATAAATGTATGAGCAGGATTAAGGATTTACTGAACACAGATAAAAACACGAGTGACTGGATATGGAAGTGAAATGAGACAGAGAGAGGATGAAAATGGGCTGGACATTACCGAGTGTACCTTGGAGCTGCAGGGGCTGGCCGGTGGTGAGCTGCCGCAGCTGACTCGGAGACAGAGTAAACTTGTTGCCCTGGAACTGCAGGGTCACTGGGGTCTCTGGCTGGGCGATACGACCCTGTCCAACCAACTGAGTAACCTTCACTACATCTCCACCTTCAGTAGAAAACAGTTCATGTTAAATGATAGTTGCTGACAATTTATCTCTGAGAAAGAAAAAAAACAAACATTTTAGTTAGTTTCGGGGTGAGCACGAAAAGGTACATGCACAACCACGGTGTGTTAAACAGGAACAATGACACTTTTTCCTCAAACAAAAAACCTGAAACAAACAAACAAAGCAGACTGGTTTATTTAGCGGAGCAAAACAAAGTGGGAGAAAATCTTTGCATGTATGAAAAGGTTTTCCATGTAACTACGGTTACATGTGCCACGGGGAGCAGCGCCCACAAGCTTGACGCTTTTACACCCACAGAAGGACAACAAAATAAACGCTTCTGAAGAAAAGCTGCACTGAAAAGATAGGGAGGCAAAACCATATTAGAAAGCTTCTGGATCATCCTTCAGCTGTACTGCACAAAAAAACAAAGAGATTAGTCATCAAAATGCAGAAGGGGGGGAGGGAGAGAGAAAAGAAAAAGGCAATAAATGTTTCAAAAAAAGAAGACGTGAATAAACTGGAGGCAGCGGGTGCAGTCCGGAGAAATTTCTGCAGGGCTCATGCTTGTTTGTGAAGAGTGAGGAGAGAAACCACCATAGGCCATCTGCTGAAGATTTTCTGCACTTCAAATTTCAAAAGACTATGGAGCAGAGTTTGCTGAGTATTACTATCGGTTTCTTTGGTGGAACTCTGTTTGCATGATAGCCCACTTCAGCAGAGCCGTACCGTAGTCTCTGATCTTCACTGAGATCATTTACTGATGTGCTTTGGGGCATGATAAGAAGGAAACAAGTGTACAAGGTAGAGGGCACAAAATTAGAAGGCCCATCTGCGGTGGGTGACGATGAGGCCACTTACTAGGCAAGCGTGCCTGGGCCTGGGAGCTGAGCACCAGCCTCTGAGGTACCAAACTGGGCTGAAGGGGGTGGGCGGTAGGGGCATGGGGGGCCACAGCAGGCACAGTGGTGACCCCTGTCACACCCACAGCCAGATGGGTAGAAGAGGGTTTAGGGGTGGCTCCGGTTAAGAGTGATCCTGGTGAGCTGCTGATTGCGGAGGCTAAAGAGGAAGAGGAGTTAACAGTCTGAATGGATCAATCAAGAGAGAGTGTAAAGGGGTTAGAGGATTAACTCCCCTCCCCCCCAAAAAAGAACATTTTGGATATGCTACAATAATACTGATTTTTGTTGGGTGGTGAGAGGGGCTGGCCCATGCAAAACTCACAGCTATGCCATGTGATTGCTTGAAAGCAGACAAGTACTTTATTTATTATTATTATAATTATTCATTCATTTTGTTAAATGGAAAACTGTTGTTTATTAAAGCAATTCAATAAATCACAGCAATTCACAAATGCCAAAAATCCAATCAATTCCCAATGGACAAAATGAACTTGGCCTACATTTTAATTGTAAATGCCATTTGATGTCAACAGACATATGATAAAAAGATTTATGAAATGTATTATTTGAAATGGAAGATTTGTATTAGTTACAATAAGTTTGCCTTCCCAATTAAAACCCAAACACTGAATAAAACCTTTGCAAAAGCACAGCTAATGTTCACTCGTTTTACCCCACTGTATCTGTGTATTGTGGCAAGTCTTTAAAAAAAATGTACTTCTGTAACCACATTTCTTTTCCAATTTTATTTGATTGTTTCATTAACTGATTTGTACCATACATTGGTGCCATGTGTACAACAACTTGACAGTTGATAATCAACTTCTAAATATATTGTAAAAGCTTAATTTCCTGTAAAGCTGCTTTGCAACAATATGAATTTTGAAAAGCGCTATAAATAAATTGAACTGATCTGATCTTACAGATGGCACCATTAAAAGAACTAAGTAAAATGGAAAAAAAAGCACAAAAAATTTCACAAAAACGTTCAGATTGTGAAACAGTTCTGGGTGCAAGCGGGGGAACACGTTTGTGTAAGGTGTTACACAAGACAGGATCTTACCCTGTGCAGAAGTGGTTGTGGTAAGAGGTGATTTGCCTCTGGGTTGTGTGCTTGGAGCTGCAGTAGCAAGGTTGGTAGTGGTGGTGGGGGCAGTAGTCACAGCAGTAGCACGAGCGGCTTGAGTGGTGCTGCTAGTCATAGGGACCAGCCGCCCCTCTGGTTTAGTCCCATACTGCACCGGCAGGAACAATCTAAAATATTAAATTATTCCACAGTCAGAATCAATTCATATTGACCCATCCTGTTGCACAAGGATATGTTCATTAAAAAATACAATTTAATAAATGATACTTAATTAGATGCTACAATAATGTTTGGCATGAAAAAAAGGCAATTAATGTTTGCATTTGTATTTAATAGAAAAACACCTGCAACATGTTTATTCCTCCAACAAGAATGTAATTCCATGCATTATTCTGAAGGAAGTGACAATTTCTTTGTAAACAGGAGCATCAACATGAGTATTTTTAGTGTGTTGTGCTATTAATTGGTTTGTCTCATTTAAAAATATTATGTCCCGTTAATAATATTACAGAAAGCCATATGATGTGATTATGGCGGGTAAGTGTTCAGAGGTAATAGGTCTGCATGGAAGGATGGACACCTCATAGGTTTGATCTTGCATGGTTTGGGTCTGGCTGGTGGGTCGCGTGCATTGTAGATCTCTTCAATCAGCTGTTTGGTCATTCTGAGTTTTGGTATAGACTCCTCAGCCTCATAACGGGTCAATCTGCCCTCGTTACCAATCAGGTCAAACAGTGACATATCTACAGTCTGGAAAAGAAAACGAAAATCAGTCAAGAAACATTTTTCTTCTATATTGCACTATCCAAGTGTTTATTTCTCTGCCTAACCTTCCACTGGTCCTGTTGCAAGGCTGTGAGCAGTAATGATGGGGTGTTGTACTGCAGTGGCTGACATATGTAAGAGTTGCGTGTGTCTCTGGTCTGGATTAGGTCTGGATGGTTGCAGATCTTCTGCAGCTGCATAAGAACCTCCAGGACTCTGACAAAATGTCCAGTCTTCAGTGCTTCCTGTGCACTGTGCACGACAGAAAAGCAGAGCATCAATCAAAACAGATGAACTGGAAAAGGGCTGGTTAAAATTGTGCTGGGCTGAATGTGTTCTGTGCTGACCTGGGCTGGATGAGGATGTCCTCATACATGCTCTTTTGCCTCTTGGACAGGCGGCACTTGAGAATGTGCTCATACTTCTTAGGCATTTGCTTCTCCACGTCTCTCTTGGAACGGCGCAGGATGAAGGGCTGAATCATCTACAGATAGGATTGTAGTGCTTGAGAAAGATATGTAAAGGTAAATCTGTGGTGAAAGTCACCAGAAACAACTTCCAGCAAGCCTCACCCTGTGCAGTCTGATGACCAGTTTGTGGCAGTAGTCCTGGTTCTGATCAGTGCCGGGTTTGATGGGGAAGTTGAGGTATGGGTGAGTGATTCCAGGCAGAAGGAAGTGGATCATGGTCCATAACTCTTTCAGAGTGTTCTGCAGAGGTGTGTTGATTAAGAGGACCCTCTGCTGACTGTTGAGTACACAGAGAAAGAGAGCAAAAAACATGCATATTTAAAATTAATTACAATATTAATACATATATTAATACATACAGTATTTTTGAAACTTGCATACAGTATAGTGTTATTATAAAGGATATATATATATGTATAAAACCATCTATAAAAAATCCTTTTTGCTAACCAAAAAAAAAAAACTGAAATAAAAAAGGCTGAAAAGAATGCAAAAACACAGAAAACATGACAGATACTGTATAGAAAACAGTTGTATTGTTCCTAACCTCTTTATGTTGAAGATGGTCTCCCAGTGTTTCTCTGTCAAGTTTTTGATGAGCTGCACCTCGTCTAGCACCAGGTGCCTCCAGCGCCGCCTCAGGAAGTGAGACTGATCTTTCAGCAGAAGCTTGTATGAAGTCACACACACATGAAAGCTGTTGGGCTCACACCACCTCTGTACACATTAGACAACAGTGGGAAAGTGAGAACAGAAAAAAAAGCATGGAAAAAAATCTACTCAACTCAATTAAAGATTTTAACGACCTAAACACTGATTATGCGACTACTTTAAAGGAATTATCTAATGCAAAACTGATGCACTAACAGCTAGACCACAGCAACAGGGCTGGATAGACCAATAGCCTACTATGTCCTCTAACATACTGCCTTCTCTGATTCATACCGATCTCTTGTATCTGCGCTGTTTTCTGCTGCCGAGGTACAGGAGTATCTTCAGTCCAGGACACCATCGTTTGAACTCCATCTCCCAGTTTAGCAGCTTACAGGTCCTCACCACCACTAAATGTGGCCCCCAAATACCTGCAACATCCACATGACAGCAGGATGTGTTGCATTTAATTCTTAAAATTACAATAAACATACGCTTTGACAAGAAAATCAAATGTAATTGTCTCTATAAAGTTGGTAAACGTGGTTGCTGGTGGTACCCTGGTTGCAGGCCAAGTGAGCAAAATAAGCCACAGTCTGTACAGTTTTGCCAAGACCAGTTTCATCTGCCAGGATGCCGTTAAGGTTTTTGCGGTGGAGGCTTGCCAGCCACTCTACCCCGACCTGCTGGTACTCTCTCAGAGAGCCGTGCAGCAGAGCAGGAGGAGAAGAACGGCTCTGAGGAGAAAGGATTCATGAGTCACCACCAGACAATGTGAAAACACTTAAATTAAAAAATCTGCTTGATTAAATTTTTAATCATCATGTTTTAAACAGTCCCTGCGAGTACGTGTAAATGGCTCACAGTCAAAGTGGTCCTGGCACTGCCTTTGGGCAGAATCAGGTCTGTTGCTGCAGCGACCTCAGCAATGTCCTTTGTAGGCTTTCCATCAGGGCCAGAAGTTGTCCGCTCAGCCCCACGGTACTGATCCATACTCAGCAAAGAGTCTATCAGCACTGCATCATGAGGACTGTCCAACGGAGCGATGTCTGAACAGACAAGAGCAACTGTTACTGTGACATAGGGCATTTTTTAAATAAACAGTGGTTTATTAAATCAATTGCAATTAACTTTCTTATGTATAAAAGTGAAAATAAATAAATAAAATAAAATAAAATAGATGGGGAAAAAAAAAAAAAAAAAAGAACCTTCAGCTTCCTCTCTGTCTTCGTCTTCGCTCTGACTCAAAGGCTGCGGCCACTCAAAGCCCTCTGCGTAAGCACCAGCGTACTGCTTCACCAGATCATCCAATGGTACTTCAGCTACAAGACACAAACAGTTTATACAGTTAATAACAGCAGCTCCACACATGAGTTTTCAGTGGCTGGTGGCTGCTGCATAAATAACCAAATATTTTGCATACTGAAAACATTACAAAATGAATTATTAGTCTGTGCACAAAAATCTATTGTCTCTCAAAAGCCACTAAAACATTTGAAAACATTTATGAAAAGTTGTAAAACTTGCCTTCTTTTGTTAGTTCGGCCAGCTCTGCTTTCTGATCAGCTGCCACCTCTATAGCCTCCTGCTCCTCTATTGTACTTTCCTCATCTTCAACTGCAAAACAACATTAGACTAATCACCAGCATGCACAAAGAGAATTGTAAGACAACTTTGTATAAATGGACTATGTACCCTCTACATCCGACAGCGTGGTGCTTGACTTTCTCTTGCGGGATGGGCCAGTCTCCTGCTGAATGCGAAAAAGGGAAGACAAATTGTCAAGTACAAACAAATAATGAGTGAAGCTGGGATGAGGAAGGATCTTTGAGAACTCATGGAAAATATCTTACCCATTTACTCTCTTTATCGGACTTCTCTCCAGATGACTGGGCCACTTTAGCAGACTGGCCTGTAGCAATGCAAAGTTTCTTCTGAATTAATAAACCAAGTCTAAGAATTCAGTTAAGACAGGTCATATAACATGAATTAATCTCACCTTTACTCACAGCCTTCTGCAAGCTAAGAACTTTTTTCCGTTTGTCATAGATCTCAAAACGAAGCTTGATTTCTACAACCTGTGGGAAGGCAAAGAGAAAAAAAGAAATGTTTATGAGGAACTAATACGAACCTCCACATACAATAGAACAGCATTTGTCACATTGAGACTTTTGGCTCGGTACGAGTCAGTACAGTACGGTACGATTTGGTACGGAACACTCTAATTTGCCCTTACTTGATAGGCATGGTATATGAGGGAATGTAGCAATCGACGATAAATGTGTGACAATACGCACAAAAAAGTTCAAAATAAATATAGAAAGTTAATTATAAATTTGTGCTTAGCCAAAACTATATTATCACGAACAAATAAAAGATGCATGAGAACATGAATTAATATAAAATTTAAATATAACGTTACCCAAAACGAAATGTATCTCATGTTTAATCACTACAGAGATGTCAGAGGATCTAGCTGAACTTGAGGCTGCTCTCAGCCCCGAATGACCGGTGATTGGCTGGAGCTGTGAACTCAGCATATCAAACCTCAGATTTGAGTTTTAAACAACTACAACCTAGCCTGAAAAACTCTTAAAGCTACACTTCATGACACAATATCAGTAATATTTTACCACCAACAACCCTTTTGGTTTCCTTTTCTTTGCTAGGTTTCCTTACATTTTTTCCAGGTTGGGAAAGTGTGTTAGCCTCCTGTTTTTAAGATGTGTGATCCAAACACCAAGCTTAGACTTAAAAGCATTCACTGTGCTGATCATGTGTGGCAGGTGTCAGTCTTATCCCTGTAGCTCGTTATTGAGTGTATTCAGCTTTGTGGTCAAGTCTGTCAGAAACCCCAGGTCACACAGCCATGCATCATCTGACAGTTCCTTGTGCTCCTCGTTTCTTGCAGATAGAAATG
>JAUMHI010000252.1:3625348-3637286 GCA_032359435.1 Enteromius unitaeniatus | reverse complement strand
AAATGGTACATGAAAATCACGGACGACAGGTGATAAGAATCGAAGCTCACACGTACAGTAGTTTAGAAAACTAGTCCGACTAATTCAGCTTGGTGTACATCCGCGCTAAAATATCAAGGTCTTCATAGCTTGCATAGTATAGACCCAGCTCCCCAACTTTGTGAATAGATTAACGACGATATTTTTTAAGAGTCTCACGTTAATGCAGATAACAACCCACCACTAATATATATATAAAGCAAAATAGTGAACCCAGGAACAGGGAATGGGGAGCTCAATGTATGCCCACTTCAAAAAGATCTTGTTTGTTGTTTATTGGTAATTGACCACTTTTTCAGATCTATCACGAACTTCTCTATCTGAAACATGAGAAGTATGATAATGGTTTCTGGGAACAGCATGAAATTGTAATTCACAGGAGGCTTATGTTATCTGTTTGTTGACTTGAAGCATATTAGATTTTTAAAAATTTTTGTTTTGATTTATTATTTGGTTATTAGCAGTTATGCTATTCCATCAGCAGTCAGTTCTTCTGAGGCATAATATTGCTTGCCACAGGTGTTCTTGGACCCATGATATTTGGTGACTTTGTGAAATCTCTAAGATGACTAGTGCTGAACTGTGCATGTGGTTGTTATATTATCTCAGGATTTTTGCAAAGGTCTTTAAACTTGCTTGGTTCCGCTATTTCTGTAAACCACAGAGATATTGTTTCGCGATGTCTAAAGAGAGCAGAAAGCATCCTGGTTTGGAGACATTTCCGTGCAGTACTCCCACACCCTCCTCTACGCTCGGTTGATGTAATGAAATCGATTTCTCAGAAAGACTTAGTGCTTGGTTATGGGATTTTCAGTGGTCAGCCAGATACAAGTAGAAAGCAGAAAAATGCAGATCTGAACACACCGAAAGGGTTTTAACTATGATTGAGTTGTTAATGGAAATGTGGTTGAGATGCCTGGCCATAGAGAAAGCATCTCGTTCCACATCACATCCCTAGTCACGTTAGCTGCTCTCATTCCTCAAATGTTGTCTTGTATTCAAAATGTCTAGGAAACTTTTTATTTTTTTTTTTAACTCTGATCTGCTCGGTCACTAGAACATCCACAATGCTATCCATTGCAGAGTCGGATGGCATTCACTGCTGAATGGAGTATGTGGGTAGTATCTCATGAGTGGTCAGGTCTGGTGCATTGTAAACATGTGAAAGTGCCTGATTTTGCATTCAAGCTGTGATTCATATCCCACACAGCTCCACACTGCTGTGTTAAAGGGCACTGAGAGCACTGCCTCAACCAGATACAAAGAGGAAGAGGAAATGAAAAACGGATCCTTGTTAAGGTACCTAACTAACCTGAGAGTTACACACAACTCACACAGAGTGTTTCCGGTTAGCCTGTCTTAAACAGAATTGCTTTGACTGCTAATCATGTCGACAAATACATGAAATATACTGAATTTGAAGTTTGAGATCATGAAGATTGAGTTTAGTTTTATAGGTTGGTGCTGTTAGACAAAGAATGCACCTAGCAAGTCTAATCTACATTTTGCTGTTATGCGAGAGCAGAAATTTCATGTGTCATATCAGCAGGTACCAAAAAGAAAGTTTTGGTAGTTGTGCTTGGCCTCTAAAAAAATGTTATCTGCACATCCCTATTTTAACCCCCTGGGCTATGTGCTTGAAGACATTTATTAAAAGACATTTTGTTCTCTTGCATAAGAGTACACTGAGCACTCATTCATCTCTCTCTCCATTTTCCTCCTCCGAGTGTGTGTGTGCTCTACCTGCTCGAATGCTGTCAGATCTAATCAAACACAGCTCTTCAAAATAGAGGAACCGAAAAAAGGACCTTCCTCCTGTTCCCAATGCCTTTGGAAAGTGCGCCTTTCTCTCTGTTGCTAAAAACAGCATCGGCTGCAGTCCAAAACCTGAAAAAAAAGTGAAAGTAGACAGATCTCTTGGTTTTAGTTGCTTGTGCGTTTATCACTGCTGTGCTGATATTGACAGCAGTGTGTTTTATTCCACAAGACAAGCATACATGGGATGTTTTAGAGTAGAAACAATAATGATGCTTAATATGTGAATTTATATGAGAATCGTTCCATTTTTTAAATGGTTGAAATCGTAAAATCGTTGAAATGGTCCTTCTGTGTCTAGAAAATGCTCCTTTACTCCTTTAGCTTTTCAACAAAAAAATAAAATAAAAATAAAATATATATAATATATATATAAATATATATATATATATATATGTATATGTGTGTATATATAATGTTTTATTATTATATTGTGTCCAGTTTGTACTGTCGCTTTATTCAGTAATCCTGTAACCTGTAACCATGTCATATAAAATACAATTAATACCACTTTTAAGTCGTTACCATTGAAAAGTTTGGGTTTATTTATTAAAGGAAAAAAATACAGTAAAAACAGTAAAACTGCTGAATATTATTATTATATTATAAAAAACGTTAATTTAAAATAGGAATGTTTTGCAAATTGTCTGAATATCTTCAAACCTTTGTAGTGTACATAAACATGATACCATATGGCCAAATAAGCAAAGTTTAGATCTATAGAAAAGTAGGTCAAGTTATTTGACTATCTAGAGGCTTATTGACGGAAAGCAAGAAAGTCATTAGTTTAACTACCTTAAACTTGTCAGAGTGAAAGGTATGTGAATAGGTGGCCCTTTCCTCTGCCCCCAAGCCTAAATCTTCACATACAACTGCATTCAACCGCAAAACACAGCGAGCACAGTGATGTGCTGTATTTGGCAGGATGACAAGAGGTCGAGCTGATTCAGGAGTGAGCGTTACAAGAGGCCTCCGCAGATGTACTGATATTCTGCTCTGTGTTTGTGGGCTGCTTTCACAGACACACAGGGGCCCGGGCTCCATCAAGGGCGTCTCTGGGCTGCTCTTCGTCCCACATTCTCCTGTGTTACAGTGCTTTACAAAGACCTCTTTGTGCCTTAGGAACGGTCCAAGAAATTATTCAGATTTTTTGCATTTTTCTAGTTTGAATGTTTGTGTGTGTGTACATTTAATACTAATGTGTGTGTGCGAGAGAGATTAAATAGGTGTTTTCTGTTTTTCTATGTCCCTTTATGATGTGAGAATGCAAAGGCGACTAATGTGATTTGCATATTATTTTTTGGCCATTCATGAAGCATGAAGTGTCTGTCAGGTCACGTTAGTCCAGGCTTTGTAATTGCGTTATAGCTGCAAAATGCACACTTGCACAGTTTTTCAACCAGGCTGGTAAATTTGTGTTTATTTATTTATTTATTTTGTGACAAGGAATTTAGTATCCGCATCAATATCAGCAATATTTATTATGCTGATTTAACATCTGTGTGTTTTAATTATTTTAGTATTATTTATGAGTTACCTATTTATACTAACCACACATATATATATATATATATTAGCTTTTGTTATTTTATTTAAATTGTTTTAATTCCATTTATTTGTTTGTTTTGCCACCTGCCTGGGCAACATTTTAATGATTTATTTATTTAACAAATACATTTAACACTAATAATAAAATATAGATATTATTAAATGGCTTTGGAGCATTTCTCATTGGTCCTCTCTTACGTATTATGGAGTACATATATGGAGTAAAATCCGCATTCGAAATTTAGTTTGATCTGGCAGTCCTAAAATATATCATGGACCGAGAGCAAATTGCATGCTCCATCTCTCTTCATTTCTCAGAAGTACTTGACTGTTGAAGGACACTGTCTAAAAGATTTTATGTGGTCTGTGCATTGTCATTACATACAAATTTAGCAAAGGATTACTGCTGTATAATCCCTAATATTCAATGCTGCCTTTGTTTACCAGTAGAATGAATTTGGTCAAAGATTTTGGCACAGTTTGTTCATGATGTGAAAACTTGCCCACGGAATAAATAAACAGAATGATGCATTTCATGCCTTGGTTGTTTTTTGCGCAGCTTTATGGGGTTAAATGAAACGCATCAAAGCTAAATGCGTAGTTGCCATTGCTGTGTGCTGACTCTTGGTAAAAAGGTGAAGTAATTAAAAAATGCTTGACTTCAGCATGCCCTTTGGACCTTATAACATTCATGCAATTTTCTTACGCTGTATGTTCGTGTTTATAGTCTGGTAAGTTCCCTGTATGAAAATTGCTCTATTCTCAACCGTCTCAGAGGAAATAGAGCAGTCTTCCTGTTTAGGCGTGATTATTTGTCTTGCACAGTTGGATTTGCGCTATTCAGCAGCGCTGTTTATTGATCCTATGTGTGGTGATTTTTACTTTCATAATAGGCCCTGATTTGCTTTTATCTTACTAAGGTACAGTATGTGTAAATCAAGGATGTGCTTTCCAGCTGTTATAATGAGGCCATAGGCTACTGAATCCCTGTGACACTAATGACAATACACTTCAGAAGGAACCAAACCTTGCTAACCTTGCTGCTAGATGAGTAGTTCTACTTACTTCCCAGAAGTATTTTTACCTCTTATTCCATGCTGACTTACTGGGATGACTGACATGATGAGCAGATCAGCCAATGTTTAAAAAAAATATAAATGCCGTTTTTTTTTTTTTTTTTGTACAAGTAAATTGTGAATGACTGAGACAGCAGGGCTCACTCAGCCTGAGCCAAACTTACCTTATCCAGAATAGTCTGTCATAATTTTGCATAGGCATGCGTTTTGACACGGATCTTAATGCAACCTGTTAGTGTACTAAAAGTCTCACAGTTTCGGAAAATGAAACATGTCACACAACTTAGGCACTTAATACAATACATAACATATTTAATGGGTTGTCTTTGAAAACACAGTCCAGGTCACTGCAGAATATTTAGTTTATTCATTCTAGTTAAATGAATTGTGTCTGGAACAACAGGAAAAGCACATTTATTTGACTAGAATAACTGTTCCATACAGACCTTCTAACTTAATGGCTAATTAATTGTGGTCTGTGCTCCCACTGAAATCTCTTCTTTTGATCAGTATTCATTGTCTCTGAACCTCATTGTTCATTTATGCAGTTGTGTGTGTGTGTGTGTGTGTGTGTCTGTATTAGAGCTGTATATTTTAGTCAGCTGTTTTAAAATGAGTGAGACTGAAGATGAAATTGCATAGCTCGCTGGAGATCTATGGCTCTGTGTATATCAACTGCCACTCAACAGCTGATTAAGATTTACCACTATTCAAAGAACCGGCTTTACTGGCGAAATGTGCATGAATAAATCAACGATTAAATCGCCCAGCCCTAGTAGGTATGCGTGTATGTATGTGTTCATTATCAGTGATTTTTTTTTATTTTTTTTTTTTTTTGCGCAGCTCGTCAGTGAACAACCTGATGGAATTCATCTTTTATACTAAATTTACATTAGTATTGACATCATACTCTACTGACATGATGCTGTTGTAAATATTCCCGCAATGGCATTAATTTGCTCGTCCTGCTCTGTGCCTTCAGCGGCGTGGCTGAGCTGAACGATGGTGAAGCCAGACATTCACACTCTGGCCCACCACCTGAAGCAGGAACGGCTGTACGTGGCATCAGAGAAGCAGCTCATCCAGCGACTCAACAACGAGGTGCTCAAGACGGCAGAGAGGCTCTACCGTGCAGCCTGGATCGCCAAACAGCAAAGGATCAACCTTGACCGCCTCATCCTCACCAGGTGACTGCATTCCAGACCAGTAAAACTAGCAGGCTCTCCTCGTGATTTTCTTTCATGACTCATTACCTGATCAGCTGAACCGGAAGAATCACTATGATCACACTGCAGATTATCTCAGTGTTTGAAACTAGGGAAAGAGCCAAATGATTATTCTGGCTTGGCAAGTTCTGACATTGAATTGACTAATTCCTTTATATAAAATATAAAGTCATAATTGACTCACCCACATGTTGTTCCAAATTTTTTATTCAAGATACTAGAAATATAAAATCATGTTCACTTTCAATTTATGGAAGAGAGAAGCCTGTACATTATCTAGAAGTTCAGTTTTTTGTGTTGAGTGACGGAAATTAAGTCATACAGGTTTGGAACATTGTGAAGTTGAGTAAATTACTTTTGCTGGACTTGCCAATGGTTTTCAAACTTCTTTCAAAGTTTTTGATGCTAGAAACATCTTTATAAAACATTCCAGTTTGTTCAGGACAGCCACTTTGATATTCAATTTGGGTTTTATAAGCTTGTATTGAATAGTTGGCGTAACCAGCTTGGAGATAGCATCTAGATATTCTAGATATCTGAATTGCATTTCATTCCAGTACATTTCCAGCGCGATCAGATTTAATCACAGGATTCTCTGCAGTCCAGTTCTCTGAATGCATCTCTTTCCTTTCCAGTGCGGAGGCCTCTCCTGCAGAATGCTGCCAGCATGCCAAGGTTCTGGAGGACACGCAGTTTGTGGATGGTTATAAGACACTGGGCTTTCAGGAGAGCATCTATGGGGAGTTCTTGAGCCGCTTGAGGGAGAACCCACGATTGGTGGCATCCTGTCTGGTGGCAGGAGAAAGACTCAATCATGAACACACGCAGGGCGTCATACACACAGTCTTCACCTCCCTCTATGGCAACTGCATCATGCAAGAGGATGAATGCTACCTGCTGCAGGTACATAAAAATAAAAATTTTTTTAAATATAATTTTATTTATTAAAGAATTTTATTTTTATACACTCTCATTAAAAAATTTGGGATCAGTAAGGTTTTTAATGTTTTGTTTTTTTTAAAGAAGTTTCTTTTGCTCGTTAAGCCTGCATTTATTTGATTAAAAAAAAAAAAAAAAAAAAAAAAAAAGAGGGGTCAGTCATGGCCTAACAGATAGAGAGTCAGACCTGTAACATCCGGCAGGGATTGTGGGTGGGGTTAGTGAATAACCAGCGCTCTCTCCACCTTCAATACCACGACTAAGGTGAGACCCTTGAGCAAGGCACCGTTCCCCCCAACTGCTCCCTGGGCACCACAGCCATGGCTGCCCACTGCTCCGGGTGTGTGTTCACGGTGTGTGGGAAACCATACCTGGCCACAAGTCACATCCTTTCCTATCCTTAATTCTTTGAGTAAAAAGAGAATAGTATTAAAAAATATTTTAGAAATATTTTCTAAAAATATATATACTACCATTCAAAAGTTTGGGTCAGTAACTTTTTTGAAAGAAATATATACTTAGCAAGCATGTTAAATTGATAAAAAGGTGATTGGACTTATATTATTAGAAAAAGTTTATATTATGAGGAAATGTTGTTGAACGTTTTGTTCATTAAATAATCCTGAAAAAGTATCACAGGCTCCAAAAATACTCCAAAAATACAAAAACTGTTGACATCACTGATAATTCTAAATATTAATGATAATCAATTAATTAATATTAGTCGGCATATTAAAATAAAAATTCTGAAGACACTTAAGGCTGGAGTAATGGCTGATAAAAATACAGCTTTGCATGACAGGAATAAATTATATTTTAAAGTATACTAAAGTAGAAACAACCGTTTTTATATTTTAACATTTTGCAATATTACTTTTTTTTTTCGTCTTTTTTCTAAATAGAAGTAAATGCAGCATAAGAGTGAGTATCAGAGACTTCTTTAAAAACATTACAAGTCCTAAACTTGTACACATTGGTGTATATGTAAAATATATCTTATATATATATATAAACATGTATTTCATTCATTTAAGGATTCAATATTTATACCACATATCACATTGTGCTGTCCTACTTTGTCCAGGTGCTACGTTATTTGGTGGAATTTGAGCTTAAGGAAAGTGACAACCCTCGTCGTCTGTTACGGCGAGGCACGTGTGCCTTCAGCATCCTCTTCAAACTCTTCTCCGAGGGTCTGTATTCAGCTAAGCTTTTCCTCACTGCAACCCTCCACGAGCCCATCATGCAATTGCTGGTGGAGGACGAGGACCACCTAGAAACAGATCCAGGCAAATTGATTGAGCGCTTTACCCCGGCCCAGCAGGAGCGTCTGTTTGGGGAGAAAGGCACAGATGAGTACCGCAGGAAAGTTCAGGCAGCAGTGGAGGTCAACGAGGCCAAGCTGGTAGCCCTGGTCAATACCTTTATTGGCTACCTGAAGCAGAACACCTATTGCTTCCCTCAGAGCCTGCGCTGGATTGTGTCTCAGATGTATAAGACGCTGGCACGGGTGGAGAGGTTAGAGGTCGGGGAGGTGAGGACGATGTGCACTGACTTGCTGCTAACCTGCTTCATCTGTCCAGCCATCGTCAACCCTGAACAGTACGGCATTATCTCAGATGCACCCATCAATGAGGTGGCACGTTTCAACCTCATGCAGGTAGAGGATAATGTTGTTGCATCCTTATATTAAAAAAACAGCTGTAATGTGAGGGTCTTTCTTCAACTGCTGTCTGCTAGGTTTAAAATACTGACAGTAGGAGAGTAGAATTTACACTTTTTTTTTTTGTATTTAAATGTATAGCTTTAATAAACATTAAAATATTCATCAAAACTATGTATATTACTATTACTGTAACTTGAAATAAGATTAGATTTATGTATAGAGCAGTGTACGGTGTCAGTTTACTTCAAGTTCTGATTCTGAAGTTATGACTTGCAGTTCAGTCAAATTTTAATTCATTAAAAGAACCATATTATAAGAATTTGTTAATAAACTGTACTGTGATTTATGTTTGCGGCTTTATACGGCCAGGACAGGTGACACTATAGAAATACTATAGTAAAAAAAAAATAATAATAATAATTCATTTTCACACATATTTAGTGTGGTTCATGTCTGGCTTTGATATTAATATATAAATAAATAAATTTAACCCTATTAATTTTTTTCTTAGGTTGGGCAGTTGTTGCAGCAGTTAGCCATGGCTGATGCAGATGATGGAGATCCACGACGTAAAAGCAGTTTATCTAAGTTTGATAAGGTAAGAGACAAACCCAGACTTCTGAAGCTTCTTTTTTCTGAATGTTTTTTTCATCTTGTTACTATCTGAAGATTAACATTGAATATTGGCATATTGCTCAGTTTACAGTGTAATATGATAACGTTTCAGTAGTGGAAACCACCTAACACCTGCTATTGAACATACTCCTTTCTTTTAAGTTAAAATATATATTAATAAAGGCCGTCTTGGTATTCCATTCATACAGAATATTAACATACCAATCCAATCCAACTTTATTTGCGTAATATGCACAATGTTCTTTGTGCAGTATGCTTAACAAAGTAGTATGAGTAGTATGTTGGTAGTACAGTATTCCAGTTATAACTAGTGAATGTGAAATGTTTCGTTAACAAGTCCCAACAGTCTTTGTGTGGATTTACTCATTTCTTTTTTGTCGTCTTAGACGTGTGTTGCTGCCTTTTTGGATGTCGTCATCGGTGGAAGAGCTGTCGAGACTCCACCTATGTCGTCAATGAATTTACTGGAGGGCCTCACACGGACCGTGGTTTACATGACTCACAATCAGCTTTTAGCTCTGGTGTGTAATTTAGTGAAGAAAGATGTGTGCAAGGAAGTTAACGTTATCTGGGTTTTATGATTACATCATCAGAAGCGCAAATGAGCTTAATGCGTTGTTCACATGATCACAGTGAAATCACATCCCTCTAAAATACTGGCCTGCAGTTTCAAAATAAGTTGCACTATGACTCGTATTAGGATTTCTTTGTAGTTTCACATCCTTTGACTTCCTGAAATGTTAAGGCTTTATGAAAATGTGTATAGTTTGAACATTTTCTGTACAGCTCTATTCAGATGAATCTGTTTAGCAGAGATTGGGAAATCCTCAACAAACTAGTCTACGTTCAGTAAACTAGGACTGCCCATTTAAATTGTAATTTAAGACAATTATAGAGAATATAATGCGATACTAAAATAAACATGTTTAATCACCTGAATGCGAATGAGCTCACAAAACTGTTATCACACACTTGGCTTGATTACATGACTGTGGACTGTAGGCCTGTGACACGCTTATGCTAATTGTATGATAATAAAGAAACCAATTTACTGCCTTCTAAAGGCACTTTTTGATGTGATGTCAATTCAAACACATTAGATTATAGAAGCAGGATTGCATTTTCCTCATTTCAGAGCTTTTATGTAATATTGCTGTGCAATAATTTGCTGTAGATTTAATTAATCACAGTGTAATGTAATTAATTTAATTTGACATCCCTGATCAAAACACATCTAAGTCTAATTTGCTGTACTTAGCTGTTACCCAAGATTCAAATCAATGAAAAATGACTTGTCTACCTCACCCTTTTTTCAAACCTCAGCAGATCATGCCCAAACCTGTCCTTTTATTACAGTAGTAACAGTCATACTGCATACCTTTTCTAGTCCTAATGCTTTAACTCTTCCTGCCCAACACTGCCAAGAGCCAATAACCAAGAGTGTTTTTCTTCTCAGCATGAGCGGCAAGATGTTCATCATCACACTGTCATTTACAGAGCCAATTAGCCCGACTCCTATGTTGTTATTGCATTAGACTCACTGTTTGAAATTCACTAATGATGATAGCTGAATAATGAGGCCCACCTGCTTTAATTACCAGCACTGATTAAGAACGAGTAAAAAAAAATTACCTGAAGACTTAAAGAAAGCTTGTACATCTTTCCAAGCCTTATTTTACTGGACATCCACTTGGAGTGATTGCTTGATAGCATGTTTGTGCCAAAGAAAAATCGAAATATCTTTTAACCTCATTTCTGTGTTCAGGTGGACTTTGTGCGTAGTGTCACTGCAGGAGATCAGCTCAGAGAAGAAGACCACCTGGCTCTGGAAACCCTAATAGCCAATGTACCTCAGTCCCGTACCACAAAGAGCAACAGCCTGGAGCTCACACCCTCCAACACGCCCCAGCTCTCCCCAGCTACCACACCCGCCAACAAGAAGAACAGACTCCCTATTGGTATTCTTTCTACATGAACTTTAATGCATGTTGACTTCTGCTTATTCTTTGAAGACTAACCCTCTGATACAGAAAGTGTGGTTCAGTGTAATTTGATTCAAGGATAAAAAAATTTTTCTCTCTTTTTTTAATTTTTTTGCGGTTCTTTTGAAATTGAGAAAGAATTGAATCATTTATTTCATCCTGCTGATGAGTCAGTCAAGAAGGGTTTCTGAATCATTTATTGAACTGTAGGTATTATTACTTTCAGGGATGTTCATATTGAAAGTAAGTTTTGTGCACTAAGGATGTGTTATTAATAACTATTTTGTTGTTATTCATTTGATTGTGCAGTTGAGGATGCACACTTGCTATTTTAAAATACATTTTATTGTAATAAAAATATTTTTATTATTATTAGTAGTAGTAGTAGTAGTCTTTTATTACAATTTGTTTATAATTATTGTTAAAGGTCAAATAAAATTAAATACTTCTACTGTTACTACTACTACTACTAATAAAAAAATAAGATAATGATCTATCAACTACTATTTGTTGTTGTTTTTATTATTTTATGATATGAGGATGATTAATAATAATAATAATAATAATGCATTAATTTTAGAAAAGAAAAAAAAAATACAAATTGAGAAGTAACGAATGAGCTTAGAAGAAAAAGTCCAAGATGACAGATGAGGTCCAAAAAATGCTGAACAATTCTAGTATTAAAAAGTTTTAATCAAGGATTATTTTTTTCCAATGTATATTTTTTTTCTGAAGGAAGAATATTGCTGTTAGCTTAGCTACATGATGATTTATTCAAAATACAGTGAAATCAGTTACGAGGATGAGAGCTTTAAGAGTGCAGTCATAAGGATCCTGAAACAGCTAATATATCTTCTGTACAGACATGGACACCAGTTAGTGGTCTTCTATTAATTAACTACTGCCTGTTCTTACACTCATTTACTGATCTGTTTACTAGGGGTGGCACGGTTCACAAAACCCACGGTTCGGTTTGTATCACGGTTTTAGGGTCACGGTTTTCGGTTCTGT
>JAUMHI010000252.1:3577667-3607158 GCA_032359435.1 Enteromius unitaeniatus | reverse complement strand
GAATGCTTGATTCTGATTGGTCAGTTGAGACATTTGCAGGTTCGTTCTTTTCGAATAATAACCGCTCCAAAGTAATAGCATAGCCGGTACTACTTGTGTGTTTAATATCCCTCCGCGAGATTTTTACCGTTTTTTTTTTACCGACAAAGTTTACCGTTTGGCGCCATCTTGTGACAAACACTGGACAACAATTAACAATGGAAAATTTCGACATTAATTTTAACATGTACGGTAAAAACTAAACGTTTAAACAGTGGATAGATTCGGACGAATCAAATGACTCCCCAATTAAGACAAAAAAACAAAAATTGAACTACGAAGAACAAACAACGACAAGACACAGAGAGCTTACTGAGACTGAACTTAGCAAAATAGAGCATGACAGCTACGAAGCCAACACACAAAAAAATCTGAATGGGCAATAAAACTTCTCAAAGACTGGCTAAAAGAGAAAAAAATGGAGACAGAATACGACAAGTATGAAGCAGAGGACCTTACTAAGGTATTACGATCATTTTATGCATCTGTTCAAAGTGTGAAGGGTCAGATTTATTCAATAGCCAGCTATATTGCCATCAGGACTGGTATTGCCAGATATTTTAAAAAGTTTGATATCCTGAAAAGTCCAACCTTCAACTCCAGCAACGCAGTTTTTAAATCTACAATTAAAGCCATTCGTAAAGCTGGCAAAGACATTAGTCATCATCATCCACCGATCTCACCAGCAGACATGCATCTAATGCGAAACTCTGATGTGCTGTCGCCAGACACAGCAACTGGTCTAGTTCGGAAAGTGTGGTTTGATGTACAACTACATCTAGCAAGACGAGGCAGAGAAGGGAACCGAGATTTAAGAAGGGATTCTTTTACCATGAAATGTGACGACGATGGCACCAAATACATTACTCTGTCCCACAATGCAGAGACTAAAAACCACAAAGACCCGAAATATCCATGTAAAGAAAATTACAGAGGCTGCATCTTCGCTGAAACCAACAACCCTAAGTGTCCTGTTGCTACTTTCAAAAAATACCTGGCACTCTGTCCGTCAGATGCAGACGCATTTTATCTTCATCCACTACGACAAAACCAGGAAACACTGTATAAAAGAACAGTCTGGTACTCTGAAGAGCCGATGGGACATAACTACCTTGCCAAGATGATGCCCACAATCAGTGAAGCAGCTGCCTCTCATGAAGATACACAAACCACAGTTTAAGAAGCACGGCTGTGCAACTTCTCTCGCATGCCGGATTGGAAACGAGAGAGATTATGACTGTGACCGGACATAGATGTGAAAGCAGTCTGAAGACTTACTGGACTCCAACCAGCGCTGACAGACAGAAATGGAGCAGTATACTCTCATCAAATCCTGACAACAGCTTGGCAAGCAGTAAGTGTTCGTATTAAATATAATAGTTATCATAAAATTCAACCACAAACATAGTTTAATGATAAGTTTTTAATTATTTCTATGTTTTTTAGGTGCCATCAACAAAAAGTCCATAGAGAAAACTTTCGCTGACTCTACCAAACACTAGCTACTCAACTTCAACATCCCTGCTGGGACCACATTTACAACGTCATAGTTCACAATTAATGGAAATGTGCAATTTAATACGTGTAAATAAATAAAATACAACTGTTATTGTATATTTATATGTAGACGTTATAAATTGTCTTATGTTAGTCACGAGGTACTATATTGTTTCGCGGAAGGATTAAAATGTTAATTTAAAACAAATATAGCAATAAAATGTTTCAAATTCATATTCATGTCCAGTTTTTTTCCTTATGTGGCAAGTAGCCATATAATAAGCGGGATAATGGACAGGCAGACGGTAGTTATCGCATATATATATATATATATATATATATTTTTTAAGAGCTAATAAAAATAACACTGTTATTATTATCGTTGTTAAATATTACTATTACTACTAAATATTACTATATATATCAAATTAAAACCGTATATGAGCTCTTTCTAATGCCAAAAGTACTTTCATCCATTAGTGTACAAATTTGCATTATAAAAATTTAAATCAGTACACAAAGTCAAATCAAACTATGATACATTTTTTTGATTTGTCTCTCCTGTAAATAGATTAGCAACTAAAGAAGCAATGCAGAAAATGACATAACATCAAAAGAGGCAAATGAGCAAAACAAAACAAAACAGATCTATTCACTTTGTAGCGCTAAAACCCTGAAGACAATTAGGATTTACAAGCAATCGATTTCCTCTGGAATTTCCTATGGGTGCAAATAGCAGTTTAGATTCGTGAGGAAAACGAGGCCTGTGGTTCACATTACTTCAAAAGATTTTAACCTTATTTTCAACAATACAAAACACACTCAATCAAGTCTTTGTGTGCTTTATAAACATAAGTGGCTAACAGATTGCCACACAACAAGGAGAGGCAACTAGACTGTAAACCCATTAGAAATTCCCAAGGGAACACAAGCATTAGCCTTCTGGGTTGGCCTTCAAACTGTTCTGTAAGACAAAGATTAACAGTGAGGAGAGAAGAAGTGCTGTGAGAATAGAGCTTAAGCTCAGATCTGAGGGAGAAAGTTCATGACCGTGAATAATCTCCTAACTGGAGTAGACTTGAATTAAAGAACCTGAAAGTGAAGACATGTAAGGATGGAGAGGCTCAGAGGGGATTGGTCACAGAAGGTCAAAAGAAGAATTTTGTAACTTAAACTATATATTTATTGACTGATGAATATTTGAATATGTAGTTTGCTAATAGTTTTGCAGAGTTGTGTAAAGAGAAGAATACTGCAAGAATCAAGACGTGCAGTGATAATGCATGAACAAAAGCTCTATCTCTATGGTTAAGGATGTGGCAGAGAGAGATGTTATGGAGATATTAAATGGAACTAATGTGGGCTTCAAATGTAAGGGAAGGATCAAATGTAACTTCCTTCCCTCACATTACGGATCTTTTTAGTGGGATTGAGCACAAGAGAGAGTGAGTGCCTACATTTTGCAGACACTTAAAAGTACTTTTATCATTGTTATCCACAGGGATTTCAAAACATTTTACCAGCTCTGAGATACAGTAAGAGATCTGAAATTCTTTTATTTTATTTTATTTTAATTTTTTTGAATGCGTGTATTGCATATTTTAATATTCTGAAAATGATAAGTAGAAAATCTTATACACCATAACAAATTATTGTGAATATATGTTGCTGTATTCTGTATATGTTTTACAAGAAAGAATAACATTAATTTTAATTTTATTTAACGGTCACTCACAGTTTTGGCAGTTTTCGACATTACGGTGCACTATCCAAACTTTTTTTTTTTTTTTATAATTCACAGATGATAACATTTTGTAGTATGATTTTGATGTACCATGTCCATGGTAATGCAATGTCTGATTTTAAGATTATTTTTTTACATTTTTGCAGATTTATTAAAAAAGAAAAACTGAAATATCACATGGTGCTAAGTATTCAGACCCTTTCCTGTGACATTCATACAGTATATTTAACTCAGGTGCTATCCATTTCTTCTGATCATCCTCAAGGTGGTTTTATGCCTTCATTTGAGTCCAGCTGTGTTTGATTATACTGACTGGACTTGATTAGGAAAGCTACATACCTGTCTATGTAAGACCTTAAAGCTCACAATGCATGTCAGAGCAAATGAGAATCATGAGGTCAAAGGAACTGCCTGAAGAGCTCAGAGACAGAATTGTGGCAAGGTTACAAAAACATTTCTGCTGCACTTAAGGTTCCTAAGAGCACAGTGGCCTCCATAATCCTTAAATGGAAGATGTTTGGGACGACCAGAACCCTTCCTAGAGCTGACTGTCCAGCCAAACTGAGCTATCGGGTGAGAAGAGCCTTGGTGAGAGAGGTAAAGAAGAACCCCAAGATCACTGTGGTTGAGCTCCAGAGATGCATTCAGGAGATGGGAAAGCCAAAGTAGAAAGTCAACCATCAAGCCTGCATGAGTTTGCTAAATAAAACACTTGAAGGACTTCAAGATGGTGAGAAATAAGATTTTCTGGTCTAATGAGACCAAGATAGATTTTGACCTTAATTCTAAGTGGTATGTGTGGAGAAAACCAGGCACTGCTCATCAACCTTCCAATACAGTCCCAACAGTGAAGCATGGTGGTGGCAGCATCATGCTGTAGGGGTGTTTTTTAGTTGCAGGGACGACTGGTTGCAATCGAGGGAAAGATGATACAGGGATATCCTGGACGAAAACCTTCTCCAGAGTGCTCAGGACCTCAGACTGGGCCGAAGGTTTACCTTCCAACAAGACAATGACCCTAAGCACACAGCTAAAATAACGAAAGAGTGGCTTCACAACAACTCTGTGACAGTTCTTGAATGGCCCAGCCAGAGCCCTGACTTAAACCCAATTGAGCATCTTTGGAGTGACCTAAAAATGGCTGTCCACCAACGTTTACATCCAACCTGACAGAACTGGAGAAGATCTGCAAGGAAGAATGGCAGAGGATCCCCAAATCCAGGTGTGAAAAACATCTTTCCCAAAAAGACTCATGGCTGTATTAGATCAAAAGGGTGCTTCTACTAAATACTGAGCAAAGGGTCTGATACTTAGGACCATGTGACATTTCAGTTTTTCTTTTTTAATAAATTGTTTAAAAAAACTTTAACAATTGTCTGTATAAATTTTTCTACACCTATACATTCTTCTATTTTCACTGTATTATGGTCGTAAAACATTTATAGATTAATTGGAAAAAAAAGTGATTTAATTTCAGTTGCACTCCTGGTTTTTGTTTTTACACTGGTTGGGCAGAAATTAGGATCTTATATTGATTTCAAACATTAAAAATGAGATGAAATTTGACAGAAAGAATCTGATCTGAGAAACAAGCTGTATGAGTCCATTTAAAATGAGTCTGGAAGTAATGCACATGAGCACACTAATGATTCACAGATAAATAAATTCACACATCCCACACATCTCTTCACAGAACTGAACCATACAGCCCGTATGTTCTTCCCAAAGGAATACCTGTCTCGGAAGCAGAATGTCCAGAAAGCGGGCTGTGCAAAATGGCCTCTTCCGAGCTGCCGAAAACTGTTTCGAATTTTTGGAGGTAAAACCATTATTACATTTATTTTGCCTTCAGATTCAGTTGTTCTTCTTTATTTTGTAGTAATGCTTGTTGTTCTTTGTCTTGCTTTTTATCTCTCCCACTCTCCCTTTCTTAGGCTTTCAAAGGCAGGCTAGTCCAGTTGGTAGACGCCAGTTCCCTCATGGGGAAGGATCATTCAACTTTGAGGATGATTCACATGGCTGGCGATTTGACATGGACATGGTGATCATTTATATATACTCCGTCAACTGGGTCATTGGCTTCATTATCTTCTGCTTCTTCTGCTATTTCTTCTTCCTCTCTTTTTAAAGAGAAGGCAGAGAGAAGCTGTCTGCTGTGTTTCAGATATTTTAGGACAATACAAAAGTCAGCAAGGGAATCTTCTGCAACTACTGTTTCTGGACTATATGTAGGAAACAGAGAGAATTTCAGAGCGTGATGATCCGTTTACTGTAAAGATGAATGATGATTTTTGAGTTTGTGGTTTGTCTAATGTCTGTTTGCTTTCAAACAGAATTTTAGCCGACTGCGTGGAAAAGCTTTGTATGGATAATTACATGTGGACTGTTCATTTCACTACAAGTTGTATTCAAATGCGGTATTCTAATACAGAAAGGTCTTCTCTAGAGGTTTGTAATCTATCCATAAAGCTTTTAAACTGTTTATAAAATATGCTGAGAATAAGAACATCTAATTTGTTTTTTACCTTTCTTGCTTGCCTACTGTATTTGTAAATTTGCCATAAAGATTCATTGTCTATTCCAAAAACCTAATACTCAGTTTGTTGTCTTAGACTTTTGCAACACTATATTATATATATATATATATATATATATATATATGCATGATGAGAGAACAATTTGTTCTTTGTTCCATAAAGTTTCATAAAATTTGACATTAAGGACCTCACTTTGCTGTTAATTGGTACTGCCTGTCTGTTTCTGATGAAAATAATTCCTGTTATTATTCATTTATATTCAATATATAGATTTTTTTATTCCAGTATTATTTAAAGTTTTTCTTACAAAATACCCCCAAAAAACAGCAGCAATAAAAATAATTTAGCAGTGGAAATCTTTTCCTGCATGAACTTGAATAAATATTTCAAGTTGTAAGCATATAGTATCCATCCATCCAAACCTGTGCAGTTCATATTGTTAAGCTGTCTTGTTCTACGACATGTTCTAAATGTGTTGTCAAGACACATCAATCAATCATCAATCGTCGTCGTCTTGTCTGTTCATCTCGTGTATAAAACACACACACACAGTATCTCCAATGCATTGTATTGTAGTGATTTGGCAGAGTACTGTACAACAAAACAGCTGCCATTAGCAACTCATCCAATATTAAGTCTAATTTTGCCGCTTGCTTTTTGTACAATTAGGATTTGGCACGATATGAGCCAACCACAAATACATTTCCTAATAACCAGCCTTAAAATACTTTACTTTTATGAATATTTAATACGATTCATTTGAAATGGCTTACATGGGAAGCGTTGTATTGAACACACACAAACACGTATTCAATAACTATTTGTAAAATACGTTATTTTATTTATTTAGCACCTGCTGAAAAACTTTGAAACCAATTGAAGATGATTTGTCCTCTAGTCTGATCCAATATGTCTGTCTGTTTGACTTAAAAGTGTTATGGACAACAGCTTGACCAGACTAGAAGACCAGAAAGACACTTGTCTTGACTTGTGGTGCTTTTATTTCCAGCAGGACAGATATGATTTCACTGCTGTATTTCTACTGCTTCCTTTCAGCAGCACACTTGATGAAGCCCTGAACGCACTGGAGTTGGTGAATCTGTTGCATTAGTATTCTCATCCTATGAGAGTGCAGTGTGTTCAACCACGTCATGCCTCAAGCAACTGCACCTATCAAGGTTAGAATAGCGCTCTTAGATCACCTTCTGCTACCTACTCTCAATAAACGCCATATAGAGTTTATCGCTTCAACTTGGGGCGCATATTAGTCTATTTCGAGTTGCGGTTACTGTCGCGGGGAGGTGTTTCGTTTAAAAGCGGCTGTTATTTCTTCGTTGAAGGACTATACGGGGCATCAAGACATGTTTGCATCTGGTTCTTTGTTATCGCATTTCTCTCTGCTGAAGAAGACGAAGCCCTGCAAGGACACTTCAGCTCTCTGCTGGCGTGAATGAAGGTGACTCGGCTTCTGCATCGCGGCAATGCGGAGAGAATCCAGGAGCAAGACACGGGCAGATCGATCAATTGAGTAAGAAATTTACCAAACGAGTGGCAGCATATTGATCAATCGGCATTTTATATCAGGGCAGTTTCTTCACTTGATGTGTATGCATGAGTTCTGCACCGAATGGGCGCAAAAACCGCCCCAGAACTGCCGGGACCATTTTCCAGATCGGCAGTAAGCCCCCGTCCAGAGAGTCGGAGCGCCGGGAGAGCAGCGAGGCTCTGCGTGCCGTAGCGGACTGCAGAATGGTGCGTATATGCCTGCGTCATGACCCACAGCATTATTCCGCTCTGAATCCTGCTGATTGTTCATGCACTGGTTAAAATTCACGTAGGCTTCTGCAAGTGCCAACATCCTAAATGTATAATGCGACACTAGGGACGTTAAATATTGAATGGTTTAGCTCGGAGGTCTGTGACTTGTCCTGTGGTGGTGCGGCGGTAGTTCCAGCTTCGTTTTCTAGGGCTGATTTTTTATTTTTTTTCCCCAGAAACTACGTTTCAGTTATGGTATGGAAGTGAGCGATATGATTTAATACTCCATTTTGGGTTAAAACTGCGAGCGCATTTGAAAAGCAAACTGCCTTGTGCGTTGTGTTTGAGGAGTCTTTGCCCCATTAACAGGCAGCGGGATTGTGGCAAGCGGAGTTAACATTGAACAACTGCAGTGCTCAGATTAGCTGTTCATTTATGACAAACATGAGCCCCTGGACCACAAAATCAGAAGTAGCAATAGATTATTATATAATTATTATTTTATGCCAAAAATAATTAGGTTATAAAGTAAAGATCACGTTCCTTGAAGATATTTAGTACATTTCCTGCAGTAAATATATCAAAACAAAATTTTTGATTAGTAATATTCAGTGCTGAGAACTCCATTTGTACAACTTTAAAAGTGATTTGTTTCAATATTTAGGGTTCTTTCAGATTCCAGATTTTCAAATAGTTATATCTCAGCCAGAAATTGTTCTATCCTAACTAACATCAGTGGAGATTTATTCAGCTTTCAGATGAGTCTCAATTTTAAAAATGACCGCCATGACTGGTTTTGTGGTCCAGGGTCACATATTTATTCCATTTGTTGCTGGTCGCTATTCCAGCGTTGCTTGTAAGTGCTGGAGTGTTTGTAAACAACTTGTGTGCATAATTCAATGACAAAATTTGCAGTATGTGTAATGTAACAGTTATTAGTCACTAGGGCTGGGCGATTTAATCGTCGATAAATTCATGCGCGTTTCATCAGTAAATCTCATCAGTTTTTTTTCATCAGTTTTTAAAATGCGCGGCAGTTGATAAACAGAGCCGTAGATCACTAACAAGCTACACAATATCCAATATCGTGTTCAGAATCATAGGCGATTCATTTCCGATTTTGAATGCAAAATTGCGTAGCTCGTAGAACCGGTTTTACTGTTGAAATGCAAATGAATTACTCGAACGATTAAATTGCCCAGCCCTACTTGTCACTATAGTAGTGAGTGCGTGAGTCTTTTCTATTCTAAATAGAATAGGTACTAGTCACTATTAAAATAAATACTAATTTGCAATAATCACTAGACAAATAATAAAAAAACATTACTCAGTAATTAAAGCATAAAAATGAGTAAGAGCAATAGACTCTAGTTAAAGGTATTAATATTAAAACGGCTTGCCATTGAACGCTTCCTTTCTGCCAAATATTGATAAAATGGCATGAGCATCTGTCGCCTGTGGCACTGCTTCCCAACAAATAGCCTGTTTTACCTTTGTGGCTCTGTCAGGTTGTCTCAGTGTTCAGAATAAAAAAACTAATCTTGACAAGATAATGTCTTTTCATTAATGTGTTGTCATGTTTAACATGGTTTTGTGAGCCCTGTATTTTCTCAGTTTGCATTTGTTTTTCTTTCTTCCATCAGGTTGTCCAGGAGTTCAATACACTTGTGGCCCTCTATAGGGAGTTGGTTATCTCTATTGGAGAGATTTCCGCTGATTGTCCCTCTCTCCGTGCGGAAATGCACAAGACACGCACAAAAGGCTGTGAGATGGCACGTACTGCACATCAAAACCTTTCTGCAATATCAGGGTAAAAACACACACATGAATACAGGTATTTGATTGTGGATGCAGAGAGTAATATATTTACGTTACACAGTGCATTTTAATGTGGTATTAGCTTTATTTGAACTTAATATCCCATTTTTAATTCATTTTTTTATTTCTTTAACAAAAATCAATTTGTTATTAAGCAATAACTAGCTTGTAGTACCCCTGCGCCCCCTATTGAAATTGTGTCATATTATGAAAATGTGAAAAAATTTCACCTTCACAGCAACATAAGGTTATAAATATAAGCTGGTGCTGACTGGCATGTCATGCACTAAATTTGAAGAGCAGTGTAAACGTGAATTTAATTTGAATATTATGTTTTTTTTAATTGTGCATTTACCATAAATCTAAGAAGACAATACATCAATACCACAGCTTTTAAATAAAAATGGCCGCATTGCCCCCCGATATTCGAAGTTTTTGCACAGCTCTGCTGCACACAATTATGAATGTGAATGTGATGAAACAACATGTTCAGCTTTTTAATTTAAGAGCATTATTAACCTATTATTGGCAAATAATTCATTACTTAATGTAAAATAAAGCATTACTTTGCCATTAGAAATTGACCTAGCATTTGATTTCTTTATGCTTCATTAAAAATTGTTTATCTGCAATGGTTAAGGTGTGGTTTTGGCCTTGCTTTACACGATTTATCTTTTGTGCATGGATTTGTTGCATCTCCGAGTTCCAAGTAATTCAAGAACAGGAAAAAAAAGAGGAAAATAAAGTATCTACCATGCCACAGCATTACACCTGGGAATTATAGAGCAGTAATTACAGGCGTAGGATTCTGAGAAATCTGATTTTCTGAGAATTCTCACTCACCACTGAGCTAATATGTTTAGCGCTCTAGATTGTCTGTACAGCCTTGTAAACATGCTGCTCTGAAATAGTCAAACATCTATTTAGGGAGTATATTCATGATATATTAACAATGATTTTGCTGCCATGTAGAATATTAGCATGATTTCAGGGGGCTTTTATTTGATCATAGACAGTGTCATTTTATTTGTTTCATGAATGGTTTTACAAACTGGTATATTTTTGGGAATCAGTTCTGTTTCCATATTTCAACACAAACCTAAATTTGCATTCGGTCTGCCTCACATTTTAAAAAATTGTTTTGTTCATTTTGTATTGCTATATTATGTGCATTTAAATAAGTAAAAATTAAGTACAAAAAAAGGCAGATATATTAAACAATTAAAATATCTGTATTTTTTATTTAGTGTAAAAAGAAAATACCTAATTTGTACTCGGTCTGCTTGGCATTTTAAAAATTGTTTTGTTTTATTTGTGTTGCTATATTATGTGCATTTAATGAATAAGTAAAAAAAAAAAAAAAGGAAATTTACCATAAGTAAAAAATAGTAATACTTAATTTGTATTCTGTCTGCTTCGCATTTTAAATATAGTTTTGTTCGTTTTGTATATTATGTGCATTTAACTTAATTTAGCCATGATTGCTTTTTCATTGAATTTTTTATATTTGGATTTTGAATCTACCATGACTGTTTAATTGAAATGATGGTCATACAGATTGTAAAAAAATGACACTGTTAAGCAATTTCATTGCAGATAATAAATGCAAGTATATTTAATATAATCAAAAGTCTTGAAAAATACCAGAATATACAGTAAATACAATAGCTACACTGCCCACAATGACATACACTGTGTATGAGATGATTTCCGTCACTGGTCACTCGTGGACTGTGAGGCATAGCAACGCAGGGATAGGTATCTTGTGAGAAATTAGACAGGTTGAAGCGCAGGGCTCGGGGCCAGAACTCTGCAGGATCCAGATCTAAGATGCATTATTGATGCTTCTTTTTTTCACAGCCCAGAAGATGGAGAAATACATCCGGAGATCTGCCGCCTCTTCATCCAGCTGCAGTGCTGTCTGGAAATGTACCTGACAGAGATGCTGAAGTCTGTGTGTCTGCTGGGATCCTTGCAGCTCCACAGGAAAGGTAATGCTGTGAGGGCACCCCTGGGCTCTTAGCAGGAAACAGCCACACCAGCGACAGGAAATTACTGTTGATGGAACCTGGCTTGTCCAACTGTACAGCTTTCCAGTGACTTGATATTTGCAGGACTCGACACTGCTAGTTCCTGTGAATTGTATCTGATTTGAGCTTATCAGAAGCAGTAAATATGGATGCTCTGGGAGCGGGTTGACTTGTTGCCCCGGGTCAAACCTTGATATGACATGTTTTGACCATTTCTGTTCCTCTAGTGTCTGTTAGTGATATCAATGTATGTGTTGCAGGAAAACATTTTTCAGGAGCTACAAGGGTAGAAAGTAAGAAAGAGGACAGCTCTGACATCCCAATCCTGGAAGACACGTCGTCTACTCCACCTGACTGTCCGCAGACATACTTCCTGGTGGCCACAGACATTGAGAACATAGAGAGGTGAATAGTCTGGGCTGCTGAACAGGACCTTCTTTTTTTTGTTTTTCTATGAAACTGGCAGTTTGAATTTGAAACGTCTCCTCGATGTTCCAGGGACATGACAGAAATGAAAAATCTGCTAAGCAAACTCAGGGAGACCATGCCTTTACCACTGAAGAACCAAGGTAATATCTCTTGACTTTTACCAAGAACTTCATCGACTTCAACACTATCAAGATCAATTATTCTGTAACAGCGTTCAAATATTTGGAGCTGTCTGTTTTAGAAAGAACAGTTTTATGCTCACCAAAGCTATATTTAAATTAATTCATAATATTGTTATTAAAAAGTTATCAAACTTTTGTCTGCTTTAATATATATTTTCACATGATCCTTTAGAAATAATTCAAATATGATGAGTTGCTGATCAAGAAATATTTCTTATTGCCAGTGTTAAAAACAACTGATTAATATTTTTATGGAAACCGTGATACTTTTTCACTTTGAGAAATAGAAAGTTTAAAAGAACAGCATTTGTCTGAAATCTATTTGATTATTTCATAACAATGCCTTAATGCCATAAATGCCTTTACTGTGTTTCCCTATTTTTTATTAATGGATCCTTTCTAATAATATAAATACTAATAGTAATGTAGTAGCTTGCCTAAAGTGGCCATATTTGTATTTCCATTTTGCAAATTTCAGATTAGTGAAGGTAACATAATGCTTTGATTTAAAACCAAGCATATTTTCAGTTCTGGCAGGTCGTGTTTGTCACGTTCGCATCAGCTGACTCTCAACTGATCCATGTCTAACTACAGGAACACAACATCTCAGCATTCATTTATAAGGCGTATCCTAGCTAAGTGCTATTTGCCAGTCATATTTGACGATAGTGGGTCTTAACATAAAATAATGATTTGTTTAAATGTATAGTGTATATGATGCCCAGTGAAAGGACATATTAATTAATGTTTGCTACTAATCTTTACATTCATCTCCTTTCATATCAATACAGATGACAGCAGTTTGTTGAATCTGACGCCATACCCATTGGTCCGGCAGAGAAAGCGGCGTTTCTTCGGCCTCTGTTGTCTGGTGTCCAGCTAAAAGAGCTCTCTCTCCCAGAGTTCAGTCACAAATGACTGCATTTCCTCACAATGTGTGACACTCACCAATTAACAGTACTACTGCCATTTCCCAAACCAGTGCTTTCTTTTGGTGAGTTCTGTCCCGATTTCCTACTGCTATGAGACTAAATAGTAATATCTGTGTAACATCAGTAGTCATACAAACACTATATGATATTTGATCAATACGACAGATTTTCATTTTTAACTGAATGTTCGTCTACATTATGCGTAGTAAAAAAATGGTTTGTAGTATGAATACTGCTACGTTTGTCCACACGATTCATATGCTGTGCTTTTTGTCAAGACAGGTGTTGTAATGAGGCGTTCAAGAGCGCTAATTAGAGCAGAGGTTATACATAACATTTTTTCTTAAAAAAAGAAAAATATACTGCAACATGAGTGAATGTGCTATCTGTTGGTTCTCTTGGTCTGATTTTTTTGCTGTTACCATGTTTTTAATACAGTATTATTTAGTCTTCCATAAAACCGAAATCCTGTAACCTTTTTTTTTTCCTTTTGTTTCAGCCTTTAGGAGTATATAATACCTGAAGAAGCCTTTGTAAATAAAGAATATTATCTATAAATGGAAATTTTAGAGATGTACATATACAATGTAAACCTAGCGCTCTGAATTATTTTTCAAAACTGTGATTCTTTTAAAGAGATTGTCAGTAAAGGGTGGCATGTCTATCCATCTGGTGTGATATAAGTCCAGATTGGAGGGGCTCAGCATGGGTCTTGCTTATTAATAACAGTTCTAAATGTGTCAGGCATGGTGAAGATACTGTAGTGTTTATGAAAAGGCGCAGTGTCGTTTTACATTGGTAATAAACCTTTTTTTAATGATTTAACAAACTTGAACTGTGCGTCTTGTATTAGAAATTGTTTTATTTAATGTACAAAACACCATAAGAAAAGGTACAGATATTAATCTTTGGGATAATAAAAGTCCTCTTTTCAGAGGGACTCATATTAGTCAGATTCTCAGTGAGAAACAATATAAACCATCTGATATCTACCCTATTATCCACAATTCTCAGAACAACCCTCTGACAGGTCACAGGCTCCGATTTCAGTGTCTCCCATTAAATTTATCACATTTGGATCTCAGTCGGTTATAGGTAATTGGATTTGTTAGCACATTAATAGGGAGGCTGTGAAATTCGCACCTGGCAGCAGTGTCTACCCTTTTACTTTCTCACAACAATGCTGAAGCAGTAATGGAAGGTGCAAAAAAAAAAGCGTTTACAGGAACAGACATGGTTTTCAGGTTAATTATTTGGCTTCAGCGCTGACGCTGGACAAGCTGTTGGCGGAATCCGGGCTGGTTGTCAGGAGTTGGCAGGACGTCTGGAGCTGGCTCAATATGATGCTGTCCAGAGCCCAGTGGAAGTCCAGAACAGGTTGACAGGAATACACGGCAATGTTGGTTTAACTTGTGCTTTCTTATTTTTTTGCTGGTTATTAGGCTAACCAAAAAGTTAAGGAAAGTGAAGACACTTAGTTTCACTTGATTTTTGTCTGCAAGTGATTCTTATTTTATTCTGACGACATGCAATACACGAGTTAATACTCCCTTGTAATTAAAAAAAAAAAAGCTTTTACTTTTTTTACTACAGAGGTTGTCTGGGACATCAAATAATGTTACAGAAAACTGGAAAACTTATTTACTCAGTATTCCACTATGCACTATGCTATTCCAGTATTCGGTAAACTTTTCTAACTTTAAGGAATAGTTCACCCAAAAATGAAAAGTTTTCTCACCCTCAAGTAGTTCCAAACCTTTATGAATTTATTTGTTCTGCTAAACACAAGCAAAGATATATTGAAAAAAGTTTTGGGTCACCATTGACTTCCATATTGTTTTTTCCCTACTATGGAAGTCAATGTTGACCCAAGACAACCTGGTTACAAACTTTTTTCAAAATACCATCCTTTGTGTTCGCAAGAACCAAGAAGTTCATACAGGTTTGGAACTACTTGAGGGTGCGAGGATGATGGAATTTAAATTTTTGGGTTAACTATTCCTTTAAATCTTTCATGAGAAATGTTTTTTCAATAAAGAGTGGCAAGCTTAGTGATGCTGAAATCATGTGACTCTGGTGTAGTTTTTTGATTGTATATTTAGGTTACAGAATTCATTTATTTAATTCATTAGTGAGGCTCTGAGATTATGATTGACAGGGTTGAATACTGACAATGCGGACAGCTTCTCCTCTGCATTTTTTTACAGCCGCCTCACATTCTGTCATTGTCACTGGTGCAGACGCTCCTTCTTGCTGCACGCACACATGGATCCAAGCATCCAGGGATGAGCATTCCTCACTTGTCTTGCAACGGCAGCTGTTCGTTTGCTCTACAATGACACAATTGTTATAGTCAAGCATTTCTGAATGCAACATTGCATCTAACTGTAACATTTGAAGTCTTTAAAATAGCACTTTCCTCACCAGCCTCAAAAATGCATTAGCAAGAATTTACATTTTCAGGCCATGGGGTCCCTCAGGAATTTCAAATGGGTTTTTCAAAAGCATTGTGCTACATTTATGTTTGGGTATGAAAGCATGCACTTCATGTGGTAAAACAAATAGTCAAGTCGCGTTAACCACAGACCTTTATAAGGACAAAATAAATGTGAAAATGTCTTGACATTCAGTTTTTGCATGTTACATAATGACCCTTGTTAAAAAGAAGTGTGATTAATTGACTTTCGTTATTTTTGTTTTCTTTGCGCACAAAATGTATTCTCGTAGCTTCATTAAATTACAGTTAAACCACTGATGTCACATGGACTATTTTAGGAATGTCCTTACCACCGTTCTGGATCTTCTTGAGTTGCATTACTGTTTCAGAAAGATCAGATCTTATCAAAAAAAAAAAAAAAAATATATATATATATATATATATTGTTTGAATTACCTCTCATGCGATGTGTTAGTGAATGAAAACATCCTGCAAAGTGCAAGTTATTGTCTCTGAAAAGAAAGAGTCGACTCTTAATCAATGAAAAAGTCTTTTTAAAACGAATCCTAAAGGCTCGTACACACTAGGATTTTTTTATTCCTGATTCGTTTGTCATTCAGCTGAGGTCATAGCCTGGCTTCTGCGACTTTAAAGTCTGGCCAAGCTACCTTACTACCCACCTTGGGAGGCGGGTTTAACCTGCGTCCATCAGATGCCTCTGTATACTACTGGACGAATCTACAACCAATCAGCTCGTTTCTCATTGGTTCCCACTTTTTTGGGAACGGAAGTGCTGTAAAACGGCAGCTTTGCCAGACTGACTTTGCGAAATTGAATGTAGCATCACAGGAAGTATGGGAGGGCCCAGGCTACCGAGGTCAGGCAAGGGAGCAGCATCTCCAGTCACTATATATATATATATATATATAGCTGAGCTCCAAAAGATATATCCGTACCTGTAACGATTGCTCGCGGAGAGACTTTAAAAGTTCAGCGAAAGGAATTAATTTCTACAAAGAGAATACAACGAAGCTAGTGTGAATGACCCGGAGTTATGCAAAAAGTGACATAAAGAAACACAAGATACAGGTTTTCCAAAGCCATGAAAAGAATGAAAGGAAAGGTATACTGCAGCTGTCGTTCTTCTTCTTCTTTTAAACCTGATTTAAAATGTATGTAATATATAAACATTTGTTTTTAAATCAAACTTCTAGGCTACATGCGAGCGTTGCTTCATGTTTACATTACTCTTTTTTTGCACTTCCTTTTCACGAAGAGGATGTATGCCATTATTATTTGTATTTCTCAATCCCTCACCATCACATGTCTCCCAGAGTGTGCACTGCGGGCAAGCGGTGGATGAACGATGTGGCCACTGGCAGGCACTGTCTTCAGCAAGAGTGTACTGATGTCCCAAACAGCGCATAGCCTGTACTTTACACAGACTCAGTCTCAGTGTCCGACCACGCTTCTCATCAGTGGCACATATCTCCAAGGAAGACCTACAGAAGAGAGATCAAATCAAAAAAAAAAATCAAATGTGTGGGTTTTGGTGGATGGCTGTATAAAATGCCTTATGACATTTACATGATTTTTTTACATTTATTGATTTATTGTTTGTATTTGTGTAATGTACATGCTAAAGCCTTCCTGTCTAGTAACATACCTGCACTCGTGGGGTACTTTACAGACACATTTGTCCTTTGCCAGGTTCTCCCATGGCTGGCATTGCACTGGCACAGCGATTGAATTTAAAACTAGTGGAAAACAAATCACTTTTAATCACATTAATTCTACATTTTTATACATAATTCTATTTCAGAATGGTTTTGTACCTGTGCGACAGCTGGTTTCTTTTGGTTGCGGTGACCAGGAAAGGCCAGCATTGCATTGAATCTCAGCTGGACCTTCTCTGACTTTCCCTTCAGGGCAGGCAAGTGAGAGAGCTTCACCGATGTTATAGGTAAGCTTCCACGGGCTTCCAGTGACATCTGGAGGAAGCTGAGGTAGATCACATAATGTTTCTGCAGAAACAACATTTAGCATAAAACATATACAACATATTTATGGTTTCTCTTTTCTCTCAAATGTAAATGTAAAAAGTTAATTGTATAAAAAAAACATTCTAAATATGTTAAATGCATAACATAAAAGGTATATAATGTATTTATATAGTATTAATAAAACATGGTTTCTCATTTCTTTAGAAAGTTATAAAAATACATAAATTAAGAAAATTCTATACAATAGAAAACAAAAAAAATATTTAATGAACATGTTTTTTATGCTCTAAAATTTATAATTGAAATAATTAACACAGCAATAATTATTACATGCGTTACATAAAATCTAAGTAGTAAAGAAGTTACTAATGAATCATATTTTTCAAAATATGATTTATATATACAGAATATAAAATGCATAATAAAATCTAGTTGTACACACACACACACACACACACATAAAGATACAATGGAAATAGATACTACCATCAGAAAGTCACATACACTTACTCTTGCACTCAATTTGTTTTCTCAACCAGTCCAGATTTTCTTGGCATTCTGCTATAGGATCCCCAATCAAGTGAAAGCCCTCAATACATGTATATTCGATCTTACTGCCCACTGGATATGCATCTTTGGGGTACTGCAATTAGGGAAAGATGACATCATTATAATATATTAAAAAACACATTCAATCATATATCATAATATTTAAAATATATTTAGAATTATTATTACCAAAACAAATCCATTAGCAAGGAAGGGGGGCGTTTTACAACTTTTCCTTGGTGTGATAGAACTTTCAAAACAGTGAGGCTCCATTGTACTGAAAATAGGTCAAAACCAATAAGTCAGGTTTCCACATAGTGGCAGTGTTGTTGCACAGTAACTTTCTCTGGGTCTCATGCACCTTGTAAACAACAGCTTATTGCAGCTTTTCAGAACAGAGCTTTGTGCTGTTGAACAGTGTGGTGACCTTTCCTCACCGTAAGTAATCTAATTCATCTTCACAGCCTGTCGTCTCCACAGCGTTCCCAATACAGTCCCTGCCGCCTGAAGGAGCAGGACGACTGCAGGAGCGACTCCGGCGTTTCTTACCTTCCTTGCAGGAGCTCCATAAAGACCAACAGGCCCAGTCTCCATGAATCACTCCTAAGACATAAAGACATTAACTGAAAATAAGTATATACATACATATATATTAAATGTAAACTGAGTTTATATTCACAGCACAATTCCAATCTCATATCATGAAGTAAAATCATACACTAAAAGTGAGAAAAAAGGTTTTAGTTATTGTAAAAAGAAATGTTTACATTTATAAATAAATGCAGCTAAACATAACGTATATATATTTTTTATTACACTATTATTGTTTTGTATGTATGTAAATCTTTGTAAGTCTTTATACAGGAAAAACAAATAATACTGATATTACAAATATTACATTTTCAATTTTTTACAGCAGAGGGAATTCATTCAGCAGTTTTTGTCAGCTTATCTAATTTTATCTCTTGACGTGACTTGGCTTGAATCAATTACATAATCCTAACTGAATCATTTAAAATTGCCTACTCATAAAATGGTTACATTTTCTCTTCAGATTCAGTTAGGATCATTATCATTTGGGGTCTGTGGCAAAGTGTAAAACCCCCTCACCTATGCTATATTAATTTAAAGGAATAATCTGTACCTGGTTGTTCATCTTGTGGTGTCCCATGCTCACATGCCTGGCCTTTGGTGCCTGGTTTACACACACACTTACAGACGTCATTGTCCAGCACGCGCAGCCCGTTGTTTTGGCATTCTCTGCAGTGACATGGGTGTTTTTCACTGAGGTAAGTCTCAATTGCGTGCTTTAAGTGATGCTTTTTTACCCCTGCACACGAGACCTCTTTCACCAGCTCATGGAGAGGTCTGAGCTGCAGAATCAGAAATTCACACATAGTTTCTCATATAAAAATGAATGTGTTTCACTGCATTCTTGGGAGTCCATTTATGGTAACAACCTCTCAAAGTTCAATTATTTTGTATGATTAGCATAGCACGCTTGTTTGCATACAATAATAATATAGTAACATTGGTTTTCCAATTCAACCTTTGGTTTGATGACTTTTGGAAACTCCTTCACTGAATCTGACCACTGTGAGAAAGTCCTGCCATTCTCCACTGGTGTGTTTTTGTTTAAAACAGACAGTTTTGCTATATATCCAGGATGTCCACCAATGATATTTGTGGTCATATCATTTTTTTGTATGGGTATATCTGTTTGAGAGACATATTGCATGCAAAAGAGAATATTATTAAATGTTACATTGCCTGTACAGAAACTATCATGAAGTACTGCATATGTGTGCATGATTTAGTGCCATTGCCTCCCAAAAGCAAAAGAAAATAGCATTTGTGGTTTGATTTCACTTTCTTTTTCTAAATGACTTACAATCAGATTGAAATTTGTTGAAAGTTTGTTGGCTACATGTTTCTGTAGTCCACCTGATAATAAACAGGATAGAATGGGACTCTTTGACACAATGTTTATAGTCTCTTTGCACACGTTCTGTGTAAAAAGAGATAAGAGACGAATCATCTTGAATGACATTATCAACAACATCAAGGACTTCTCATAATAGAGACCATGACATACAGACCACTTACTCATTGTTTTTAAGTCATCTTGACTGGCTGCCATAAATAATCTAAACTGGCCCCCAAGAGTGCCCTCTGAAATATAATGGGTCCCAAATTTCTCCAGCACATTGCGATAGGCAGCATAATCATATGCCACAGGCAAGGACCGCAATGCTTTCCAGAACTCTTCTGAAAGTGGCAGATATTCTGGGCCCTGGTTTTGGAACTGGGCCACATCCATATCACTCTTCATGATCAGCAGATTTTTGGACTGAAAGGACAACAAAGTTCCATATTTGAATATTTGTGTTAGCATCGTGTCACATTGAGAAATAGATGTAGAGATTACGAGGTCAAAATAAATAAAAATAAAATAAAAATGATTTATACTCAGATCTATAACATAACTTCAGTGCCAAAGACATGTAAGTCACACAGTGCTTCAATGGCATATGGATTTGCCTCAATACTCAATAAAAAAAAGTAGTAGTTTGCATGCTGTTTTTAGTTTTAGGCTCAGTCAATCTGAGGAGAAAATGTTGAAAACAGTGATGAGACAGCATTATATTTGTAAAACTTTAGAAGACTGGACTTGTGCCACAATGTACACAATCACAGGTCACATGCTTATCCTTTTAAACAATGTGATTAACCACATACAAAAATGTTAAATGTACAGAACATGACAGGCCAGGAGAAATTACTAACCCAGCATTTTTCCAAATTACTAACATATGTTCAAATAATTTCAAGAGTTATTGTCAATGTCGAAACATACCTGTGACTGAAAAAGCTCATCATGGAAGACATAATCTTCATGCCCATAACTTGTGCCTGTAGTTTTCGAATGATACTCAATGTGATTAAGGTAGTGCCAAGTGCTGTCATAAGATTCATCGGTGAAATCATTTTTTGCTGTGACCTGGCAAAAACAAACGCAGAAACTGAGACAAAAAGCATTAAAAGCTCTTGCATTGGTAACATGATCTTCTTTTTATTATCTCATAAGACTTATTTTTCTAGTAAATTTTGAAATTTCAAATGCCTGGAAGGTGTATCTGAGGACGCTTTGAGGAAGTCTATATAGGTCCCTGTGGTCTCCACTGAAGGTCTTTTTACACAGACCTCCAAAGCTTTTGGTGTTGATAACTGTTCCTCTTGCCTCTCCTCTTAGTTCATCAAACCTACAGTGCAAACATTCACCATCATAGTGGCTTAAGTGACCATGTCTGTGCAAATGAATGTGGAAATAAGCAGATATCGTTGAATTACCCTTGACCAGTGAGCTCAACATTCGGTGGAGGTTTTTGCAGGTTGCAGAGCTCTTTACTGTCACATTTCCACTCATCTGAGCCATCTTCACAGTCATGATCTCCATTGCAGATCAGAGACTGGCTGATACATTTCCCTTAAGAGATAGAAAGAGAGAAATTTTTCAACACTCCTTTAAACGTTTTACCTTTTAAAGACTTTCAAATTGGAAAAAGTTGAAATGTATCAAATTCAGTATACCAGACTGGCAGCGAAAACGTTCTCCACAACCCTCCTCTAGAGGACAGCCCTGAGTCGGTATACATGACTGAGTACGGGTTGAGCTCCCAGTGCAAGGCTGACCACCAAACTGAGGGTAGACTGTAATGGATCGGCTCTGCGTCTGTGACGTACAGATACCACAATTGCATTTGCGCAAATGTATTCAGCGTACTAGACTGCATGCAATTATTTAGTGTGATATAAACGTTCACTTTTACAATGATGCATGTGTAAGAGAAGGTCAGAAACAAAGCACTCGTCCCACCTGTGTTTTGGAGCATCCATCACAAGCGGACCAACCGTCGGGGGACCAGGGCCCCCACCGGCAGTGCACAGGGTCAGACACAGACCTGATGGACCTCACTGACACTGCACTGATTCACAAGCAAGCTCAATAAAAGTATGTCATCAGAAGTATAAAATATCCTAGATATGTACTATGACCACTAATAGTATTTGGACTTTTTACAATACATAACAGAATATCAAATCAAATCATACTTGTATTTATAAATGGGCATTTCAAATATTCACTACAGTCGATCCTGGAGCTTATCTGGCAACCTCTAGTCAACAGGGAGGGGAGACACCACTCAACAGTATTTTGAATGTATTTTGAAAGTGATTGCAGTACCAGTTTTGGTCATTTCTTACATACGGTTCCTTTAATTTGAAAAATAAATAAATAAATAAAACATACAAACATGCATAATTCTTATTTGATGCTTCTATCCAAAGCATTAAACTATACATTTTATTTTTTAAGCTATACAGACAGACAGAGACAGACAAGACAACATAAAGCATGTTACAGCGACAACGATTTTAGTTACTTACTTTGTAACTGCTGCTGAAGACAACAGTGAGACAAAAAAGACTTCATGCAGGAACACACACTGAGAACAAAGTTAAACAAATTCGTTTTCTTTTGAGGAAAAATGCATTTTAATAATATTGCATTAATCTTAACAAAAATACTGGAGTTTAGGATACATGTTAAAAATCAAGTGTGCTTACCTTCATTGTAGTAACCTAAAGCAGTATGCACATTTCTCTCCAAACCTTTTGTCTTTGCTGTGTGCAGGCAAATAACTCCCTTTTCTTGTCTTATCTCACGAAAACAAGCCATGAGCAGGAAGTGATCATTTCGTTGCCAAAAATGCCTGTAACAACACAATCCTCATTTGACTGGAATGTGAGTGAGACTCAGGAGATAGCAAGAGCACATAAATCTCTCTGATGACTCTAGTCTAGAGGATTTGTGGTGCATGCTGAGAATTAAATGGTCAGTTATTACGGATGTCCGTTTGAGTGAATAGACAGATTAAATCATGTTCACTTAGGTAACTGCCATGCACCTAATGAGAATTACACATCTACATTGGATTCTCTATGTCAAGTATGCACAACAAACACTTGATGGAGACAAAGCACTGTTCCGCATCTAATTCTGCACCAATAAAGGAACAGTATACCCAAAAATGAAAATTACGTACCCCTAGGCTACCAGATATGTATATCAGTGGTTCCCAACCTTTTTTAACTCACGGCCCACACAGCCAAACACATATGTTTCTGCGGCCCACTGCAAAAGAATTTAAACGATCCCGCTTTTTGTGTCGAACTAAGTACTCGGAAGCAAGGCTTATAGAATAAACTGGTAATGTATTGAATAAACAGAAAATATACATAACGGATCAGCAAACTAGACATTTTTTAGACGTCATGCCCACGGAACGCTAAATGTCTGATGCATATGGTACACTTAACTGGAAACACTTCAGGAATGTCGAAGTCGTCATATGATTGGTTGAATTTTATCGGATTTCCAGGGGACGCGAGTGTCGCGTTTATTTTCGGTCTGCCGGGAAACAAAACACAGACGTGTGATTGCGGAAGAACAACTTTCATGTTTTCAATTACATGAGTGTTTATGGAATGGCGTTGGGGAAAAAAACCTATTATATGAAATGCGTGAAATCTGGACGCATTCACACACAATATTTGTAAGCGTAAATACGAAGTATATGTTCGGGTGTTGCGTCAGACTGCACAACAACCAATAGCGTTGCTCTATTTAGGATTTAATTTGCATTTGTGATGGAATGGCACGTTGCTGTATACGTATATAAACATCAGACAACATTTCTTTCCATGAGGGATCCTGTGAGGTAAGCAAATACCTATGCAAACGTCACACGTAACATTTGTTCGTGAGTGAAACTGGGAGAGGTGGGGAGTCGAGAATAAAAAAAAAAAAAACATTTATTTAAACAGATCTCGGAAGCAGAAAAAGACAAGGATCACACGACAAAATATATTTTCATTTGTGTTCCGAAGATGAACAAAGGTCTTATGGGTTTGGACGAGGATGAGTAATTAATTACAAAATTTTCATTGTTGGGTGACCCTCCTTCTGACGGCACTCATTCACTGAAGAGGATCCATTAGTGCTACATTTCTCCATATCTAAATTTCCAGAAAAGTTTCATTTTTGGGTGAACTATTCCTTTAAGAAGCTGCAAATGTGGAGTTTTTAAAATAGCCTCTTTTAGATTTAAGATGTCTTGTTTACTGCAAAGGTCACTGTATTAAAAAGTCAAATCTCCTGATGTATCTCCTAAGAGAATGACAGCACTTTCCCAGCATATATATGCCTTTGTGAATAATAATGCCTGGAATTGTCTCTGGGTCAGGGGTTAATCGGCATGCTTTTCCGCTCCTTAGACCCCAGGATCCACAGTTCCTCTGAGGATCTCATTTGCATAATTAAAAGGTAATTGAGTTTCTCAGTGAGCCCCTCATCAGCAAGCTGTTATTAGCAACATGTTCAGCGTGCAGGTAATGCATCATAAAATCATGTCAGAGTCGTACGGTCACAGAGTCCTTTCCTGCATGTGTTCACATAAACAGAAATAAACACTGAAATGCACAGAGAAGGAAATCTACAGCTGGTATGTTTCTTCATTAACACTTGGATGTTTCAAATAATTTAAATATTAATAATGCATTATAGAAACTTAAGAGATCAGGAGCTGACAAAAGGAATATTTCTGATCTAATTAGGACTTTAACTGACACCAGCTATACAGCATTCTTCAAATCACTCATTAGACTCATTAAAAGGCATTGAATTGAGGGTTTCACTTAAAATGTATCTTTTATTTGATTTGATGAGTGAGCTCCATAAGTTTGTTTAAAACCTGAAGATCACCACCATCAAATCACCAGAATGATTTGACATGATCCTAAAACATCAATGGAAGATCATCTGGCTGTCTGTACAAAGAGCCCTGTAACTGTAGCAACCTAATTTATTATCAGTATTTATTTATTTATTTTCTAAATAAAACTTTCCAGTTGATTTTGAGTCCCATTTACAATGGGGTTCAAGACTTATGAAACCCAATTGCTATATGGAATACATTTAGAATACAAGTTTATGTCCTTAAGAATCCTGAAAAAAAAAATGATTGTGGTATCATGGTTTCCAAAAATAATAAACTCTTTTCAAACATTACTAATAATAATAATAAATGTTTCTTAAAAAGCATATTAAAATGAATTCTGGAGGATCATCCAGAAATCATATTTAAAGACTGGAATGATGGCTGAAAAATGAAGCTCTCATATATATATATATTTTAATGTAATTTATTTTAATGTAATACACACATTATTTATGCATATATACATAAATAAAAAGACAATTCAATTAATTTTAAATGGTATTTCCTCAAGAGCTATGTAATGGGACTGAAAAGAAGCATTCAGTTTTGATTCTGATGAAACAAGACTTAAGAATCCAGCTTAGGCTATATAGAGAGTATAGCAAGATTTGCACTGTCTGACAGTCTGAAGAAACAGTAGATCGCTAACAAGTTCTAGTAATCTGCTTTGAATTGTGATAAATACAGCTATATTCAGATTTTATTTAAATTATAATAAGTTTTAACATTACTAAAATGTGAAAACAGGTTATTTATACAGTTACTTTTGTGTTATTTGACTCAATATGGGTCGTAAATGGATTCTGTGAAAGGATGTTCTAACTAGCTAATATTGTTCAGACTGTGTCTGAAAGCGTGCTGGCATTAGGGAGACTCTTATCTTACGCCAGTGCTGCTTTCAAAATGGTGCCATGCTGCTTGTAATTACACTGTGGACTGAATGTGAGGTTTATGCCCATCCTTATTTGGCAATCTGAATAGCGTTTTTAATATCGCTGCAGGCAACTGTCAAACACGAATAGATGGAGTTGGCAGGAAAAAGAGCCAGTCAGACAATGTCCACTCTTAATCAGAAATGGAAACTGACTAATGATTATATCATAATTGCCTCCCACAACAGGATTTTTATTTATTCCCAAGAGAAACATTTCTCTAGAATTACATACATCTAAAACTGGGAATCAGGAACTATTGCTGATTAAGTAGTTGAATTACTGTCAAAGCTTTCACCTCGGTCCATTAGAAAACCACAGCTGTTTTTCTATATTTTCTATATTAACTTAATAATATACTACTACTAAATGTATTATTAATAATAATATGCATTATTATTAATAATATACTACTACTAAATGTATTATTAATAATAATAATCATTATTATTATTATTATTATTAAATATCATTAAGTTTCCAAGATATAAGAATTTACTGATGCTAACGTCAATACAAGAAAAAGAAAAAAAAAATATATATATATATATGTGTGTGTGTGTGTGTGTGTGTATCATAGCTCACTGGTTTAGTGTGATTTACAAATCGCTGTCTTCATGCTAATATTGTCATTTATTAAGTTACATTTTTTACAATGGGAAATAAGAACTACCCAGATGACAAAAAAAAAACTAGGTATTTCTAGGTTGGATGAGGCTTGTCACTATTGACATACACAATTGTAAAAGCTCATGGATATTACAGTTAACCTGCTCATTAAATGCTAATTTGCAGTCACAAATCAAGTGTTTAGTATTATTGCCTCTGAGTGAGACAGCATATCCTGGTAAAGACAAAGAAGGCTCCTGTCCACAGAAATTAAAGAGGTTGCTGACTAAAGATAGCCCTATTTTCATCTTATATTATTACAACAGAAACATTCTAAACTATTAGCAACTAACATTAATTTTAGCTGCAATAAAGCAGCTCAAAGTGATTTTGTTTCAGAATACATAAAAAAAAATCCCCATAACCTGACAAGTATTACTGTGTCCTGTCAAATCAAACATCTTTGTGTCACAGCTAAAGGCTAAGGCTAAGTATAGGCTATGCAATAAAGATAATCAGGAGATCCCCTTAGACAGCTAGCCAATCACAAAGGAGTCATTTTGAATATTCTGTTCTACATTAGAGGATGCTTCTGGATAAAGATTGTGCAGTTGAAATTAAGTATAGCTATTGGCAGAAGTTAGCAATCTGGCTAAAATCACTCACACGATAAATACTGTATAACATCTCCAAATGTTTCCGTGTGATTTTCAAAGGGTCAGTCACATACCGTTGAACCGCAGAGAGTTTATTTTAGAGAATCCCAGTTACAGCAACACTTCTTCGTTGCAGTTTGAAAAATACAATCAGCTGACTAACAGCTTCTACTAACAATCTCACAATCAGAAAAGAGAGCACACAGTGCTCAGAATAAGTGAAAGAGAGGTTTTTCACAGCTGCATAGTGCCATTGTCAAAACAAGCTGAGCGGACCTCTGCCAGCAATGAATAGCTGTAATTGAGAAAGCATGTAATGAGGCCATGGACTTGGCAAACGGCACATCACTGCTAATGTTACTTTTTCTATCGTTATTTATTAAAATTAGCTTCTTATCTGCATTTCAATAGATTTCAACATTCATGGCTCATTTGGTGGAGAAAATCAGAGGAGACCTGGAGCAAGAATTTCAGCACATGCAATTTAACTGTATTTATCAAACATTATCAGTTATGATTGTACATTCATTAGTATAGATTACATTACAACTCGATCTCATGAAAGCTGCAGTATTTTGGAAGATTGGTGATGTTTGTATAATCTGAGTTAAAGTAAGACTTTGGTGGGCCTAACCCTAAACCTAACCCTTAAAGCAACAAGTTTAGCTCCAACCCTAATCAAACACACCTGAAGGAGCTAATCAATGTCTTCAAGATCACTAGAAAGCTACAGGCAGGTGTGTTTGATTGGGGTTGGAGCTAAACTCTGCAGGACACCGGCCCGAAGTTGCCCACCCCTGCCTTAAAGGGATAGTTCACCCAAAAATGTAAATGTAGTAATTTTCTCACCCTCACGTTGTTCCAAACGTGTATGATTCTTTCTTCTGCAAACACACAAGAAGATATTTTAAAGAATGTTGTCAAGCAGTTGATATTTTTCCATACTATAAAAGTCCATCCAACTGTTTGGCTGCCGACATTCTTCCAACTGTCTTCTTTTGTGCTCAACACAGAAGTTGACGGTAAATGATGAAACCAAAAATGATAACTACAATATTAGCTTTCATACCAATGCACAATAATATTTAGTTTAGTATAAGCATGTGCTGCAATTTTGTGCTCTTGACCATTTAAAATGCTCAGGCTCTTTAAAATGAAGTGGATTCTAATTTGGTGCTTTATAGTTATCAGCACTGGTGTCAAAGGTATTCACATTCATTACTCAAGTAGACGTACAGATACTAGAGCTTAAAAGGACTTCTGTAGAAGTTGAAGTATCATCTCCAGTTTTTAACTCAAGTAAAAGTGTAAAAATACTGGTTTCAAAACTACTTAAAGTATAAAAGTAAAAGCAATGAAAGGGAAAAAATGCCATTAAGCACAAAAGCTTACAAAGAGTTACAAAGTCAGTATAGCCTTGTTATCACATTAGCCTAGTTTCCATTTAGTTTTTATTCTGTTTTGTTATTGACAAAGAGAATTTGTGCAAAAAAAAGGTGAAATTTGCTGTCTTCATCCAACTGGCCTTTTACTGATAAAATGGTGTGCATCATGACGTTGCATAAATTTTGGTGAATGGCAAAAAATGTTTTGGCCTTAAGAAATTTTCATATGTAATTTTACCTACTGCGCAAATTATATGCACAACAGTAGCCTGTTCTTCATCAGCTGAAACAAACAAACAAAAAAGAAAACATTATTAAATTGTATAGGCCTACATAAAAATATTTTTTAAAACGTTTAAAATGTTTATTTCTTTTTTACTTTTTTTTGTAGTGTAATGTGAAATTACAATTAAATTACATTAGAATTTTTACGTAGCTGTGACCCATTAAAAATGCCTAAATTTGTTTCCAGGTATTTATTTTATACAAGTAAAAAGCAGCAGAACGATTCATATCACATATTGTGCGAACAGAGAAAAACTTAACAAAGCTATATATAAAACAACATGCAAAATATATTTTTTCTATCCAAATAATAAATTAACAAAACGAAAGAAAAAACTGCATCAAGTAGCATTAACGATTTTCATCGTTTTTGTGATGCGCTCTTGAGAAAACGGCCTCCAATTTGTTTCCTTTATTTACAAAACGCAGCTGTTTTTATTGTGAATGTACACAAATAAAATCAATATTTAGAATAGTTTAGAATAATGTCTTATTCTTGAATAAGTCTTGAGTATTGTAAGCTGTTTCCTCTTTAAGGGAAAGGGAAATAAAATCCAGTCATCCTGTCGGCGCAGTAACACATTTCTAACGGGACAAACTTTCATCTTCAGAACAAAATTAGGCCAACCACAATCAAATTCACTTTATCAGAACGGCGTGATTTATCTGGATGTTTGTTTGTTTTGAACAATGACAAGCCGGAATGAAAACAAGCCCAAATGAAATAGTACGTTTTTAAATGTAAGGAGTAGAAAGTACAGATAATTCAGTGAAAATGTAAGAAGTAGAAGTAAAAAGTCAGCTGAAACATATTACTACAGTAAAGT